>OZ007506.1:21953463-22121918 GCA_963931865.1 Axinella damicornis
GCTCAGACCTCCTCCTGGGAACTGTGTACCGTGGCACAGCCCTCGGAGTCCAGAGATGCCCCGCCTCCCCTGGACATCCCCAAAGAACTCTTCCAAATGGTGGATCACCTCAACAGACATGCCCTGGAGAAGGTTAGTGCAAGAGGGGAAACAAGGGCAAGAGGATTGATGAGAGGGCCAGAGGGTGGACGAGGGCCTAGTTCAGTATACCTGGAGGCCAGGCATCGGTGAAATCAAAGGCTTGCCATGAGTGCAGGAAGACGTGTATGTACACCGATATGCTCCACATGTATGTACACTGATATGCTCCCTCCCTCCAGGAGAACTTGTTCACGGACGGAGGGCGCAAGGGGGAGTTGCAGGCCATCCAGGAGATGTTGGACATGGGCGGCAGGGAACTGCCGGGGTCGGACTACTCCGTGGCGGCTGCCCTCCTCACCTTCCTGTCCGCACTGGCTGAACCTGTGGTGCCCACTTCCCTGCACTCAAGATGCTTCGAATGCTCCGGCAATGCCACCCTCTGCAAACAGGTGGGTGGGTGACGAGGAAGGGGGGGGGGGGGGGGGGGGGGGGGGCACAAATTTGAGCAATTCCTTACTCCATCTCCTCACCCTCCCCTCACCCCTACACAGACACTGAAACAGATGCCTACTGCTCATAAAAGAACGTTTGTCTTCCTCGTGACTTTCATGAAGGACTTATTGAAATGTTCTGAAGTCAACGGTCTCGATCACAAGGTCTTAGGTAAGAGCACTATACCATATACACAATTCATGGCACATACAATGGGAGTTGGCGTACTTAATCTCTAACCTAGTTCCGGGCTCTTCCCTAGGCAGCAAAAGCTGGGTGAAGGCTTGGGAACACGGCTACTCAATTTAGTGGTTTCTGACACCTATGGGTACAATAGCAGCATTCTGGTCTCATTTCCTTCTGACCATCTTACTTCTTCAGCGACCATATTTGGAGATGTGCTGCTAAGATCTCCAGCCAGTGAAAGGAAATCTAAGAGCAAGAGGGCGCTGAACGCCCTCAACCGGAAGAAGGCAGCTTTCATCTATCAGTTCCTAGTCAATGATTTGACTAATCCATATCACTAAGGCTGATCGTGTATGAAAACCTATTTCAAATCTCATTTCAAATTGGTTGAAATACTTGTTGCGTATTTATCAACACAGAGCTTGTGTTTGATTGGTTGTAATGTGGAGCATCCATGGGTGAAATGTGCGTAGTACTGTACAATTCAATCTTTTATTGGCTCTATTTTTTAATTTTCTGAAAGCTACATTTTTAAAATGTGGATGTTGATTTAGCGAAAATTTGAGTTCCACACTTAGCCCTTGTTGGGTGCTTTGAATGCGTCCTATCTGCAGTGTGTCTGCATGTTGCAGCTGTGCATAAACCTAACTCCTGCACACACATTGACTAGGTGACAGCCCTATAATATTATACTGGAAATGTTGACATAAAAATTATAAGATCTTGCAAGGTGTTCAAAAAGCTTGCAAGAGCTTGAAAAAATCTTGTAAGCTTTTTGAACACCTTGCTTTCACTGCAATATCTATCTTCTACAACCCTTATTTATTATGTATGCTAGTGATACCCACTAATTCTTGGGGGCACTCCCTCCTGTTATACACTAGCTGCGGTATACTTCAGCCTAGCTCTTGTCCACATTGTCCTCGATCTTCCTCAGACGTGACACAGTCAGCCCTAGCCCTGATGACACAAGCCATCCTGCAATGGCAACCACGTCTTGACAAACTGCAGGTGGCTACTCTTCTCAGGTGAGCAAAAAGTGCTTGACAGTGAGTTAAATTGCATGACTAACTGCTGAAGTGCAGAAGGAAAAAAAATTTAAGAGGACATTAACCCCAACCTCCCATGACAAGCAATCTCTAAAATACAAAATTTAATTGTAACTATAGGTTCTGTCCTTTAGGACTTCTCTGCCCCCAGTGATTCACCCTCTGACTTGGCTGGTTCCTCTGGCCTCAATGATGATTCCTCATCGGTACATGTCTTAGTCGCCCTTAGGGCGTAGTTCACCTTGGTGCTACCCATCCACGCCCACGTCATGGAGAGCGGGTTGAGGATCATTCCCCTGCAGAAGTCCACCTGCAGCCCCCCGTCATCCAGACACTGGCTCAGCTCTGCAGGGGGCACAAACCTCTCCCACGTGTGGCTCCCCTTTGGGACCAGTCCCAGGATGTACTCTGCTGCTGTGATGGCCAGTAGCTGGGACAGGACAGTGCGATTGATGGTGGTGAAGATGGCCCAACCTCCTGGCTGTGAGGTGGAGGGTGTTATGCAATCATAGCACACAGAATCAGCAAGCACCCACAGCATCCATGTACCTTGACCAGCTACAGCACATGTACCTTGACCAGTTTGCAGTGCTCACTAACAAAAGTATTCAGGTTGGCGACATGTTCCACAACTTCTGAGGCAACTACTGCATCAAACTGCCTCCCTCCACCGCCGTCCACAAAGGCTTCCACACTGCTACACTCGTACCTCACTCTCTCACACACGTCTGGGTCACGAGCAGCATGCTCTCGTGCCACGGCGATGTTAGCCTCAGAGGGGTCAATGCCAGTAACCTCAGCACCAAGACGTCCTAGTGGCTGTGCGTGCAAGATGAGCGCAACATACGAGGAGGAGAGAGTCAGACTGGGACTGCAGCAGTAGTTTCTGGCCCACAACGTACCTCACATGGAGCCCTGCCCCACAGCCAATATCTAGTACGGAGCATCCGTGCAGAGGATGGGGCTTTTGGTCCAAGGTAGTGACATCGTCAGGGGGGAGCCCCAGTAATGAGTTCTTAATCAGTGGTACCCTGAGCATGTTCATGCTGTGGAGGGCAGCCATAGGTCCACTGGGGTCCCACCAAGAGACATCTCCAAACTTCTGTGCCTCTTCTTCATCCACTGTTCCACCTTGCTGAGAGCTACACAGGACAGTGTTGGTAACCAAGGTTTGCAAGGGCTGTTAACACATTACAGCATACTCTTGAGCATATATACAAACAATACCAGTAAATTACTAGGTATACATGAAACATAGTTTATGCATCATTGTACATGTATTGACTATGATAAGTTCTGTTCTCACGTGCATGCCCTCCAGCACACTGCAGACTTTTTGTCGTGCGCGCTCCTGCCGAGGGCAGCCCGCACAGAAGTGGCCAGCACCCGGGCAGCCATTGATCATCGAGAGACTGATCAGAACTTCGTTCCAGTACGTAATGGAGACAGCTAAATAGGCGGGGCTGCAAATTGTAATCACACAAATTATGTCATGGCTGAACTGGTGAAGGATGACTGGAAACATGAAACATGCAAGGGTTATACATAAACTTTATAATCCATAGCAACAAGGTTGTCCATTAGGTGCACTGCAGCGTCCCTCCTGGCCTGGCTCTCATTGTCGCCCATCCCGTGAGCAGCGACGGGGAGAGTGCAGCCCTGTGTGGTGCTGACCAGGCAGAGACAGCCAGAAACTCCTAGCTTACACTCAAAGCAGGGGCGATAGGGGGTCAACAGCCGCTCTATGTCCCCGTCCATTTCAGGGTCCACCACTTCAGCAGGAGGGGTCCTCCGTCGGACTCCATGCCTGTCCTGGGAGTACAATAGTATGACCAGGAGCGCATAATGACGTAAACAGTAAGAGTATGACACAACAGCAATATATCACAGTTTCGCTTGTGATAGAGGAGAACGCACCGGTGTAAGTGGTCCTAGTTTGAGCAGTGCCTCAATGCGGGGAAGCATTTGCTGTGCTGCTTGCTTCTCCGCGTCCTTCTTGGAGGAAGCATTGGCAATCTCCTCTGCCACAACCTCCTCCATGTTGTTGCTGACAACACACTTGATGGTGAACCGTGGGGTGTGTGAGGCTCCTTGCTGAGCTACAAGGGGGTACTGAGGCACAGGGTAGCCATTCTTCTGCAGCAGCTGTTGCAGGTCATTCTTTGCCATGTTGGGGGGACTGCTGGCTGGAATACCACCACACAGCGGGGAGGCAATGTGCGGAGGGGTGCCAGGGGGCTGGAGGGAAGCAGAGGATCATGTGAAAGAAGAAATAGGTCACGTTGGGCCAGTCAATGGACTCACTGTCCATGGTCCGACAGCATCTCTAGGGGGAGAAGAGGGAGGCTAAAGGAAAATAACATCCAATAATGTGTTGAGTAGCCTGGTTCCCAGGCCCCTTTCGGATGGGGCCTGGGAACGAGGCTAGGTCTTGCCAGATCAGACTCACTGTTCTTGGTCCAACAGTGTCCCTGGGTGGTGAGCATGAGGTGGGGGGCTGAAGACAAAGAGCCAGTACAATAGAGACGTAACTCTCATTTTCCGTTAGCGACAGTACGTTAGCATCCATATCCTATACACTATTTTATATGGGTTAGGGAGGGGTTAGGGTGTGGTTAGGGTCTGTATAAATACTGTATAGCATACGGATGCTAACGTACTGTCACTAACGTTATGTTAACTCTCCATGTCTCTAATATCGATATCTATGGTACTTTACACTATGCAGAGCAGCAATATGCAACCTGTTACAATAAAGGCGATGTGTGGAACTCACTGTCCTTGGCATAATGTTCCTGACAGGACTCGTCACAGGAGACATGATTTTCCTCAGCATGTTTTCTGCAGCATCCATCTCAGCAGCCTTCTTCCTCGGCCCTGTTCCGTATGCCATCATCTCCCTCCCCTCCCATCTCACCGTCACACTAGCCCTGAACGTGCCATTAACCTCCCTATCCACATCGTACTGCGGCAGCTGCTGACCAGCCTTCTGGAAGATCTCTTGCAGTTGGTTCTTAGCAATATTAGTGGTGGCCATCCTGAAGGGGAATCCCCTATAGTATCTGGTCGATGACGTAATACCCAAAAGCACCTAGTACCCTGCATATCACCTGCAGTACCTCATAGATCATAAGTCAGAATGGCGCAGCTGGAATACGACGACAGCGGATCCACCTTCTACTACTTCTTAATCTCCTTCTATGCGCTGGTACTGCTCCCCCTGACCTACTTCCTGTGGCCCAGGCGGACTGACGGTGCGTTCCTGCAGCTGGTATGGTGGCCCTACTAGAAACGTCTTGTAAGATCTCGCAAGGTGTTCCAAAAGCTTGCAAGAGCTTGTAAGAATCTTGCAAGCTGTTGGAACACCTTGCGAGATCTTACAAGACATTTCTAGTAGGGGGGCATTAAGTGGAGTGATGCGTTCCCGTTGGCTTCCTTGCAGATGACAGTCAGAAGGGCCTTGTGTGTCAGTGTGAACCATGCCGGAGGAAGAGGATCAGACTGGATGTGGACAAGCCAAAGAAGAGGCTGAAGCACATTGCAGCGTAAGAGGTAGTCTCGGTACCAGACACTTGTACGTACATGCCGTGCGCTAGAGTCTGTTACTGAGACTATGTAAGGAGGGGTCGGTGGGTATAGTCCCTTTCATACTGCCTGTACCTGTAGAAGTGTAGCTCAAGGATCTTGCCATTGATCTTGCTCCATGCTAACAAGATCTTCGATTGGGCTCTTTTGGTCAAAGGTTAATATCATACATGTGCCTCTCCATATCATGAAGGTATTTAATTGGTTGATTTTGTCACCCTGAGCTCATCATGATCCCTTGATTGCCTCTGGAAATTCTATTTCTAGAAGTGACTACCTCTAGTTCTGTGCCATTTCCATCTCTGGTTTGATTGCTTACATTGCGTGATCAAATATCGGAAGTGGGATGGTCTGGGAATGAGGAGCAGTATTTGCTTCACCTCCAGTGTACAGAAAGTGGTCAAAAGCTGGAGGTGGTTATGCCTGCTGTCATGCTTGATAGCTTGTGGTAGCAGTGTATCGGCACTCATGAGTAGCGATGTTCCCAGACACACCAACAGAGGGAGAGAGTAAAATGAGTGAGGGAGGAATCCGGTGAATAGCTCAACTCTAGCGCAAATCCCACTTGCACATGTTGATGAGGGAAAGCCGCAATGCTAAAGTGTTGCAGCCTAGAGCAGTGAAATTGATATCCATTGGATTCACTCTGGGGTCAAGGCACTCATCAGGCCCTGTTTCTCCACTGGGGCACCTTAGATTGGTTTTAGTCCAGCTCTGACTCTTCTGGGACTAGTGTGCAACAGCCCCTTCCATTGTGCCTCAGGGTGGTGGTGCTGGTGGTCTTGTGGGGTGTGCTGCTGGTGATGGCCTACAAAGTGTTCACCATGGAGAGGGAGTACACGGAGTACGACCCCTACAGCATTCTGGAGCTGGACACTGTATGTCATACTCTTGGTGGACAGATAGGCCAATGGCTGTTTCACCTGGGCTTCCCTCCCCATCCTTCCCCTCCCCATCCTCCCCCTCCCCATCCTCCCCCTCCCCATCCTTCCCCTCCCCATCCTTCCCCTCCCCATCCTCCCCCTCCCCATCCTTCCCCTCCCCATCCTTCCCCTCCCCATCCTTCCCCTCCCCATCTTCCCCTCCCCATCCTTCCCCTCCCCATCCTTCCCCTCCCCATCCTTCCCCTCCCCATCCTTCCCCTCCCCATCCTCCCCCTCCCCATCCTCCCCCTCCCCATCCTCCCCCTCCCCATCCTCCCCCTCCCCATCCTTCCCCTCCCCATCCTTCCCCTCCCCATCCTCCCCCTCCCCATCCTTCCCCTCCCCATCCTTCCCCTCCCCATCCTTCCCCTCCCCATCCTTCTGGTCCCCTTCCTCCTGTACCTGCAGGGTGCATCGATGGCAGAGATCAGGAAGCAGTATCGCAGGTTGAGCAAGGTGTACCATCCTGACAAGGAGGGTGGCGACCAGCAGAAGTTTATGAGGATTGCCAAGGCCTATGAGGCGTAAGCTGTAGATTCTTCTTGAGACCTGATTGTCTATTTGATGCAACCCATTGGTGCTTGATTTCCCCCACAGGCTGACTGATGATGAATCACGAGAGAACTGGGAGAAGTATGGTAACCCGGACGGACCCCAGGCAGCTAGCTTCGGCATTGCTCTGCCCGCATGGATTGTAGAGAAGCAGAACTCTATTTGGGTAAGTGGAGCGGAAGCAAGGCTGCTGTCATGTGACCAGCATCATTGTTGTCTATCTCCGTGCAGGTCCTGGGGCTGTACTTGCTGATCTTCATTGTTGTTCTTCCAGTCGTAGTGGTGAGCATTGGTATAGTGTTCTCATCTGTAGCAATTCCAGGGCTACTCCCTCCCTCCCTCCCTCCCTCCCTCCCTCCCTCCCTCCCTCCCTCCCTCCCCTCCCCTCCCCTCCCTCCCTCCCTCCCTCCCTCCCTCCCTCCCTCCCTCCCTCCCTCCCTCCTCTCCCTCCCTCCCCTTCCTCCCCTCCCTCCCTCCCTCCCTCCCTCTCCTTCCTCCCCTCCCTCCCTCCCTCCCTCCTCTCCCTCCCTCCCCTTCCTCCCCTCCCTCCCTCCCCTCCCTCCCTCCTCCCTCCCCTTCCTCCCCTCCCTCCCTCCCTCCCTCCCTCCCTCCCTCCCTCCCTCCCTCCCTCCCTCCCTCCCCTCCCTCCCACCCACTCACTCACAGGGGCTGTGGTGGTATCGGTCCATCAAGTACGGCCACACCAATGTTCTGCTACAGACCACTCAGGTCTTCCTCTACTTTATGGCCAGGTCCAAGTCACTGCCAGTCAAACGTAAGAAGTGAACGTCGCGAGTCTGTTGCCGGTAGTTCCATGCACTCTCAAAGCTACCAATCCCCAAACCCCACAAGCAGTTAATCTCTGTTAATCTCTGTGAGTAGTTGTTCACGGAACCTGCTGCCCTGCGCACACACACACTCATAGGTATTGTAATGATCCTGACTGCAGCAATGGAGTTCCATCCCTCCAACTCTAGGATGGTGAAAGACAGACCCAGTGATGATTCAGAGTTGAATGAGGTGTGCCAGGCTCTCAATCAGCATCACTTTCTGTAACTATAAGTAGTGTACAATGCTGAGCTCCTGGGTACTGAAAGTGGTGCTACCAGCAAGGCAGATGGTGTTATGGTGCTACCAGCATGGCAGATAGTGGTGTGGTGCTACCAGCACGGCAGATGGTGGTGTGGTACTATCAGCACGGCAGACAGTGGTGTGGTACGATCAGCATGGCAGATGGTGGTGTGGTACTGCCAGCACGGCAGATGGTGGTGTGGCACGGCAGATGGTGGTGTGGTGCTATCGGCACAGCAGATGGTGGTGTGGCACGGCAGATGGTGGTGTGGTAAAGACCAGCGTACCCAGTCCCCGCCCCACGCGGCTAGGCAGATGGTGGTGTGGTGCTACCAGCACGGCAGATGGTGGTGTGGTGCTACCAGCACGGCAGATGGTGGTGTGGTGCTACCAGCACGGCAGATGGTGGTGTGGTGCTACCAGCACGGCAGATGGTGGTGTGGTGCTACCAGCACGGTAGATGGTGGTGGTGCTACCAGCACGGCAGATGGTGGTGTGGTGCTACCAGCACGGCAGATGGTGGTGGTGCTACCAGCACGGCAGATGGTGGTGTGGTGCTACCAGCACGGCAGATGGTGGTGGTGCTACCAGCATGGCAGATGGTGAAGACCAGCATATTGTTTGGTAGTGCTGGTAGCAACTGGTTCATGCATACCTGATTCTGATTGTCTGGCCTGTGTACTGCCTCTGAGGGCTGAGCAGATGAACAGGGTTGCAGGCTTAATACCTCTACCAATCCCCACTTCCCCTTCCCAGCTCATTCAGTCCAGGTCTCTGCCGCACATTGACATCAAGACAAAGGAGCGTCCGTTCTCTGCCCCCTATGCTGCTAAGGCTAGGATTCTAGTGCACGCCCACCTTGAGAGAGTAGATCTTCCTCCGCACTCTCTGCAGATAGGTAGGCACTCTGCTGGAGCAGCATCCCTCTCCCTCAGACCACGTGATGCTCATGTGCTGTCACTCTCCTCTCCCCAGACCAGTATGCAACGCTGCAGTACTGTCCTCAACTGGTGAATGAGTTGCTCAGTGTGCTGGCTCAGGTCTGGGCCTATGGCAAGAGTAGAAAAGGTGTGTTTTGAGAGTTAGGGAGGGAGGTGGAGGGGTTAGGCCAGGGAGGGAGGTGGAGGGGTTATGCAGGGAGGGAGGTGGAGGGGTTAGGCCAGGGAGGGAGGTGGAGGGGTTAGGCCAGGGAGGGAGGTGGAGGGGTTAGGCTAGGGAGGGAGGTGGAGGGGTTAGGCCAGGGAGGGAGGTGGAGGGGTTAGGCCAGGGAGGGAGGTGGAGGGGTTAGGCCAGGGAGGGAGGTGGAGGGGTTAGGCCAGGGAGGGAGGTGGAGGGGTTAGGCCAGGGAGGGAGGTGGAGATGTCAGGAAGAGGGGATGGGGTTTCAATGCATTAAGATTTTAAGGATTTGTGGGGCGTTCGGGGGGCAGGGCGGGACTACACTACACTACGCTACACTGTAGCGATGCGTGACCTTTGTACTTAGTTTGTGCTGTGTGACTAGAAGTGGGTGTTCGTAGACTAGTAATGTGTGACCTTTGTACTTGACAAGAAGTCTGGGACCCAGTGCTTACGCTATTGTTGCACTAGGCTCTCTGTATCAGAGTAGTGAGCTGTGTGAACTCACACAGTACAACAGTGAGTAGTGAGACCTTGCAACATCGCTGAAGAGAGAACTGTTGTGTGTCCCGCTAATGCGGACAACACGCATGGGATGACAGCTCGCCCGACTTCTGCACTGGGAGCTGTCCACAGAGAGTAGAGCTTCCCGTAGGAGAATGAGGGAGCAGTAGCTGAGCGAGTGAAGCTACTAGTGTGTTGAATGGTACTTAATAATTCATGCACTCCACCCCCTCCACACACACATACATGCCACACAATGCACACACATGCTACACAATGCACACACACGCACCACCTTCATGCTACACAATGCACACACACATGCCACATAATGCACACACACACACCACACATGCTACACAATGCACACACACACCACACACATGCCACATAATGCACACACCACACCCATGCAGATATCAATCCACCCTCCCAGGACACGTTTGAGAACGTGATGCGGGTGAGCCAGATGCTGGTGCAGGGCTCGTGGAACAAGAACAGTCCCCTCTTGCAGCTGCCCCACCTCCAGCCCGACCACCTCCGACACTTTAAGACAAGGAAGGTGAAGAGCACACTGGTGATATGAGTCAGGGTGTGCTGGTGATATGAGTGAGGGTGTGTGGGTGATATGATTGAGGGTGTGTGGGTGATATGAGTGAGGGTGTGCTGGTGGATTGAGTGAGGGTGTGCTGGTGATATGAGTGAGGGTGATGTATTGGTGGAGTGAACATCAGTACTACAGTGTGTGTGTGGTGGTACTCTTCCTGCAGCGCAACATCAACACAATAGAGCAGTTTGCAGCAATGAAGGAGACCGAGCGTCGTCTTCTGGTGCGTAGTCTCTCAGACGAGGAGTACCTTGACATCCTGGCCGTCTGTTCCACCTTCCCCCACGTTGATGTCATTGCTGAGACACAAGGTGGGCAGGGTTGCTCTGCTGCTTGAGACAGCATACAAGTGCTGTTCAATCACAGTACAAACCCTTTCCTCTCTCTCCTCTACCTCTTGCACAGTTGTGGATGATGATGACCATCGTCGTATCACTGCTGGGGCAGTAGTCACCGTCACTGTCACTCTCAAGAGAACGGGACTGATTGTATGTGTTCCTGTTGCATGCCAGCCTCCTAGCAACAAACTGCTGATTGTCTCATCTCTTGTAGGAGCACTATGGGATCTCGCTGGACCAATTCCTGGACAGCATTGACCACAAGACAACCATCACTGAGGATGGAGACATCCCTCCACCTCATGCACAGGTAACCTCATCACAGTACACAGTACCTTACAGCCAACCATCCATCCACATAATACCTACACTTGTGCAAATGCACACACACGTGCTCAGGACTCTGGCCTGGCTGTGGATGTTGAAAACGTTGGTACGGTGGCAACAGTGAATGGAGGGGGAGGGGGGCAGAGGAAGACGTGGGATAAACAGCGGAAAAAGAAGAAGGGCAAACCAGTGCCGGCGAAAAAGAAACAAGTGTCTGCAAAAAAGAGGAAGAAGTTGGAAGGAAAAGAGGTACCACTGATCGAGCTGTGAAATGTAGACTTTCATTGTCCTTGTGGCTTCACACCCCCTCTCCTCACATGGACACACACACCCGCACCCACACAAGTCCTCTGAGGCAGGGAGTGAGCAAGGGAGGAAGGTGGAGGAGGTAGGAGCAGAGAGTGATGGAGACGATGAGGAGGAAGTCCCCAGCAATAACAATAGATTGAGGAAGCGGACCCCCAAGAGTACAGCCCAAGCTAGAACCAGACGTGAGAGTGATGAAGAGAGTGGAGGGGGTGGGGACGAGGAGGAGGCAGAGTGGGAACAGCTGCAGCGGAGTGTACAGAAACACAAAAAGAAGTTTGACCCGACCAACAGTGAGAGCCACCCTGTACACGCTCCTTTCTTCCCAGAGGTACGCGTGTCCAAACAACGTGTGACTCTTGTGGTAGTATTGCCAGAGATGCTGTGTGTGAGCAGTTGTGCCCTCTGCAGGAGAAGCAGGAGTGCTGGTGGTTGTACATGACTGACAAGAGGGGGAAGGATATGGTCACAATGCCGCAGAGAATCACTGGACTCAAGGACGAACACACAGTACGTAAAGTGGCTTGCTGTGATAGAGTGGATGTGTAGATATGGCACTCCATACTCCTAACTAGCTACATGTAGTTTTACGGGAATGAACTTGTGATGGGACTATGTGACATTGACTATGGTTGCATTGTTGCAGACGGACTTGCATTTTGCTGCTCCTGATACGGTTGGTAGTTTCCGGTACGCTGTCGTACTCACCTCAGACTCGTACCTTGACCTCTCCTTCCAGCAAGACATTAAGGTAATGCTGGCCTATTCACATTCAAGCTAGTTAGGGTGAATAATGAATTTGAAAAGTTTAGGTCACTGAATTTATATCCCAGCACTGTGTGTTTTTGTGTGTGCTGAAATTTGCTACACTTACCAGTCTTGCCTTCCTGCCATGCCATTGCTGTGGATACCAGCTTGGTGCTGTGGATACCAGCTTGGTCGAGTTGATCTTCACATTTTCGTACATGTCTGTTTCTATGTATGCCGGATGCAGTGGCTCCATGCCATGCCCATTTACATCTATTTCCACATTTACATTATGTTATACCCCCCCCCCCCCCCCCCCCCCCCCACACACACACACACACTCACACTCCAAAAGCTGGAAGTGCATGAACGCCAGGAGGTATCTGGGACAGCGCAGTGGAAGGAGCTGGAGGAAGAGGAGGAGGAAGAAGAGGTTATCGAGGAGAGTGACAGTGGGGAGGGGGAGAGCGAGGAAGACTCAGATGAAGACTGATAGAGTACTGTGTCACTTTTCATTTGTTGGGAATTCAAACCACATGTCCCATTCTCTGGCAGATGCAACGTATATACAATGTCACAACATAGAATTAGTACACACAAGAATTGATTTATGCTGCCATGCTGAGCAGCTTCAGTTGTACCAGGTTCACTCCTCTGGCTGCAGCCCCACTGGGCCGGGGGTGTGGCTCTTGCAGAACTGCAGGACCTGGACATGCAGCTGCTGCATGTGCTCATCGAACTGGGACGTGTGCACAGGGAGAGGGGATTGATAAACCATTTGCTGTCACTCTTTAAGACTTATACATGTGGCTGTGGTTGGGTACCTCTCTACCGATGTAGGCTCCAATGTTGTCATCCCTGAAGTGTGGGCAGGGAATCAAGCTGAGGACTGAGTAACCTGTGCGAGGAAGAATGGGGTGTTATTGTGGCAGTTTATACAGCTGTCTTCAGTGTGTGGGATGGGACTACTGACCAAATCTGCTGGCCAGAGACTCCTCATAAAGCAGAATGGCCATGATGGCATCCTCCTCAATGGCCTGCAGTGGGGGCACAGCTGTGAAGCGCATGCAGGGACAGTCGGGCAGCTGGCTCACCTGCTGCCTCAGACTCAATCTTGCGTGAGCAACTGCCACAGAGCTCCTGCGTGTGAGGGACCATGAGGGCATTGCAGTAGTGCAGTATTGAGTACTTCAGATACTAATCCACACCTGTCTTACAACACATGATCAACACGTGCAGGCCTGTACGGTAACGGTCTTGTCTAGTGCAGAGCTCACATGGAATTCAAGGCAGAGATGGGCATGTCAGTGCCGTAGATGCTGGAGACCCTCACCCTCCTGCTGGCGAGGTAGAATGTCTGCAGGAGCTGTTGTGCAGCTGTTGAGAGGGACACGGCCAGGCCGGAAGACACCGAGAGAAACTACAAGAAATAGAAGATCACTTGATGCAATATGCTAGTACAGATCCCTCTCAGTCCCTGCAATTCAACTAGCACCGTGTGTGTCGAGGGTATTACATGGGCTATCCCCATTAGTGCTGTGTATGGATAATTACAGGATTATTGGGTATGTTGACTAGTTGAAAAGCGATAACCCATGAATGTTGCAATCTGCATTCCGCTGGTTGTACACGGTCACCTTTCTGAAGTCGTCCTGGGATAAAGGTGGGGTCGTCTTGTTCCCAGTGGCGTCCTCCAGTGCGTGCTGTGTCAGCAGTTCCGTGAGGTGGTCATCTGCATCACTGCTAGCGCTGTCTGAGACCGCCACCAAACAAATACGACTGAGTGTGAGAGCAGGCGGAGGAACAGGTGTACCCGTAGCTCAACAGGCAGAGAGAGTGATGTTTTAAACTCACTCTGCAAAGGCCTTTGATATTGTTGATGTTTCCTGTGTGAGTAGCAGAGGAGAGGAAATTGTCATTCACTCCTTGTGCAGCTAGTGTACCCCTCACGTGCATGGAGTGCGCTCTGAGCACTGCCTCGTCCGCCTTGCTGAAGCCCCTGCTCCTCTGGTGATCAGAGCAGGCCCAGAGTGTGCAGCACAGTGGCCACGACACCTGCCCTGCCTCCTCCAGCCCCAGCCGCTTTGGAAGAGTGAGTGTGACCTGCTCTGCCTCCAACACTGGTCAAGGGAGGGAGGAATTGGAAGGGTCAGTCACTGCATGCCAACATTTTTATAAAACACATCTGAAATGCATTGTACATACGTACATGTACGTACTAATATTGGGTACAAGATATTCTCAGAGAATATCACATGAACACATCCATGATGTGTGCATGAGGTTCAACATGTGTAGGGGAGGGGTCACTTACTGTGTTGCAGTTTGTCCTTCACCTCTGTCTTGTGACAGCTGAGGTTACCCACCAGGCACACCCCTCTCTCGGCAAGCACCAAACTCCCTCCTGGAGGGAGGTTGCAGATGGCAATAGTGGATATAGCTACACAGTGTGGCACCTACCATCTATGAAGCACCCGGAGGCCTCCTTCCTCGTGCTACCACAGAGGTCCCCCGTGCTGGAGTGGAGCACAGAGCGCTGGGCAAAGGAGCTGCCACAGGTGAGCAGCTGGAGGAGGAGCGGTGTGTCTGACCCAACGGCAAGGAGGTCCAGGAGTGGGGAGCGGGAGCCTCCGGTGTCCTGGCTGGTGCTGACCAGGCTCAGCAGCATGGACAGCTTCAGGCGGTGGTAGGCCCCAGGGGGGGCTATCTCAGCTGAGCAGGGACCACACATCAGGTGTGATACAGAGCCTGAGGTGCAGGCCATACACACCAGCTCACCTGCAAAGCTGTATGCCAGTGTGGCACTGAATGCCCAGGGAGAGTACTGGCAGGCTGGCGGGAGAGCACCAAACTATTTTAGCAGTGACCTCACTTACAACCAGAGATGGTCAACCACCTACTAACACCGTACACTTGCTGCCACAGTTACGAACGAAGTGACTGTGAAGATCCACTGTATGTAGCATGATGAGATCAATCACTACTCACCCTGGTAGATCTCCAGAATGGCCTGTGGCAGGCTCCCCTCACTCTGAGGCCTGCTGTTCTGGAGGAACACGTTGTTGGCCTGGGAGACAAGGTGGTACAGTGGTATGATCACAGGGTGGTAGTCTAGTAGTCTCGTGCCCAGACCACACCCCCTGGTGGGGTGTGGTCTGGGCACGAGACTAGTAGTCCAGCACGAAGGGCTCACCTCCACCACAGTGGTGATCTGGGCGTGGGAGGAGCTCTCGAGGAGCTCATTGATTGGAATGCCTATCACACTGCACTCCCCTCCCATCCTCACACCCTCACACAGCTCATCTGCGGGGAGGATTGGACAATCACAACTATGTACATGTAACACACGTCTCCATCCACCTCGGAGAATGATGGTGGTGGCCTGGTGCCTCTGCTGAAGGTGGGGAAGCATCACAGCTTGGGACATTCTCAGGGCATGCAAGGGTACCAGGTTCACCAGCACCTTGTCTGGGTGTGTGTGTGTGTGTGTGTGTGTGTGTGTGTGTGTGTGTGTGTGGGAATCTTATCTTCAGTTGACAGTAACACTTTGCATGATCCAGCGTCCACTGTTGGTACAAGCTCACCTGCCAGTGTTCTGTACGCCACATCTTCTACGAGCGTGGTACCACAGTGATAGCAGATGAAGTCACTCCTGTGAGGCACAACTACTGGTTTGAATCTACTTACCACGTACACACGTAGACCTACGCACACGCACCGGATAGTTGTGGACTCAGTTGCCCCTGCCACATGCAGTCGAATGTACTGGTTTGTCTCCCCTCCTCCTGCACAGCCGTCCCTCGGGCAGTAGAAACATGCACTCTGGCTGTGGAACACACACAGACCTCATACAACAAGCCCCAATCCATGATAATATCCTGCCATTCGCTTTATGATGATCTCCCACAATAGGGGCTGAGATACATTGACCCGTCCAGTTCCCTCACGTGTACTTCTCTGCAATGCTCATGCCACACACAACTCCAGAGAACAGGTAGAACCGCGGCTCCGTCATCAGGGGAGGGAACTCACTCGCATGGCCAATGGTGTACCTTGTGCAGAGAGAAATCAGAGGATTACTGGGGAGTGTAGGGTCTGGCCTGCAGGTCACCACCGTGTGTGGGTGAGTACTTCATACTCAGGGAAGTTTGGTAGGGAGGAGAGCCTGAGGAGGAGGAGGACCTGGCTGAGGGTGTGTAAACCAGGCAGCCACCCCAGTGTGCAGATGGCAGTGTAGCACACCTGCGTGTGAGTGTGTGTGCATATGTTTGTATGTACCAATGTGTGTGTATGGTGTTGCAGTGATGCTACAGCAAACTTTGAGGATAAGGGCAGCCCACCCCAGCCTGCAGGGGCAGCCCACCCCAGCCTGCAGGGGTGATACACAATCATTCAAAACGGAAACTTATGATTTTTCCCACACTCGTGGCATGAAATGTAGTAGGCTGGAAGTGATGTTCCGGCATCCCTAGCTGCTTTGCAGGTGTATAAATGGCAGTATTCTATAAAAACAAAAACATATCATGCACAATAATGGATCGATAATTAATGCATGGTCCGACAAGGCAGGTCCCAAAAGACATGCAGGTGGGGGATGAGAAACTAATACGCAACAAATAGTGACATGCTTCATTTATTGGTTGTGTGCAGCCAGTCACCTGTTGGAAGGCTCTCCAGGCCGCACGTGGACTGTGGAGCACAGCATTACCCAGGAGAGCTGCAGGGGGGAGGGAGGAGGGAGGTTGTCCTCCTGCTGCAGAAACTGACTCCTTCTGCTTGGCTGTACCGTTGTACTGCAGCAATTCACATGGGTCGAGGTTGACCACAAACTTGTACACCACCCCGCTCTGCATGGAAGAGGCAGGTAACTCAGACGGCTTTCAACTTTTGGTTACGATATTCATAGCTGGAGGGTGGAGCTGGCTGCTGTCCTACCCTTCCCGCCTGCTGGTAGTTCTCGCACTGCTGCTGCAGTCGCAGGAGGTAGCCCGTATCCGCCATCCACTCCAGTACACTCACGCTCAGCACCTCTTCCCCATCCATCATCAGGCACGGGGTACAAAAAATTGCAGCTGCAGTGTGTATGCAGCTAGCTTACCCCGCCTTGATTGAGCATTTATATCGACCTTTGACCTTTATTGAAAGGCACTCGGAAGATCATGGCGAAGCTTGGAGGTACTGGAGACGTGCAGGTGGCGGATGCCAACGTCCAAGAGGTTGCAAACAAGGTACTCGAGCGGCTCTCGCTGGCCGCAGACTGCAATGCAGCGACGAATCATGCTTGACCCCCCCCCCCCCCCCCCCGTTCACACACGTGCTTGCAGGTGCGTCCAACAGTGGAGAAGGAGAGTGGTCAGGTGTTCCAGGAGTATAAGGCAGAGACCTACTGCTCCCAGGTTGTGGCTGGAATAAACTACTTCATCAAGGTATTATTCACTGCACTCACCTAGAACCTCGCAGAGCCATGTACATTTGTAGCTTCTTGGAAAAAGAGCCTGGCCTGCGTGTCTAACTCACCTCATACCCAGGTGTTGCATGACAACACATAGATTTCTGTTTGAGTTGCCCAACCGCCTTATGTGTCTACCTTAATTATCTGCCTATTATGAATTGCTTGGATCACTGCTCCCTCCCTTAGTCTTGGAACCAGACCCTTTGTGCGGGGGAGGAGGAAAGGGTCTGGGCACCATCTTACATTCGAGTTGTCCCCAGGTCGGAATGTTGACCTAACGAATCAGAAGCGTTGATCGCGAATGACGTCAGGGAAATTATTTTTCTCCAGGCTTTCTGTGTAGCCAGTGACTAGACATGGCGAATTGCTGTGCCGTACCGCGTTACCCGCGAGCGACTGACAAAAGTTGAGGAGAGCAACGAGCAGATCGACTGTGATCCTACGCATGGTATCGCAGTTGATCGCTAATTACCACGAATAATTACGTTCCGTGAGGACAACTCGAATGTAGGAACGTGCCCAGACCCTTTCCTCCTCCCCCACCTGAAGGGTCTGGTTCCGAGACTATCCCTCCCTTGCAGGTGAATGTTGGTGGGGGGAAGTATGTACACTTGCGAGTGTACCAGGACCTGCAGCAGAGCGTCCAGCTAGCTGGCTACCAGCTGGACAAAGACAAAGACACACCTCCACAGTACTTTGAACAGAGCTAATTAGACCCAGAGGAGTATTACTGTAGGCAAATTTATTTTGTCATCTTGAAATCATTGGGTTCATATTGTACTCTGACAGATATTACAAAGTTACAAACTGTGCCATGGATAGTTCATTTCTCAGTTGAGTGTGTCACACTGCACTCCAGGCTGTGGTAGGCGGATCTGAGCACAGGAGGAGAATTAATCTATAGAGCTACATGGCATTGTCAAACTATACCTACTCAATTAATATCATTGTTACGTTTTAACCCAATATTGCAAATATTGATTGCATATCTTTCAAATGTGCAGTTCCAGTTTCTTATCTGTGGTCAATTGTTAGGTGAGAATATACAGTTGTGGTAGCCGTATACTACTGCACTACTCCATCCCACCCACTTCCCAATACTCAATGTATCGGCAACATGAAGTTAATATACTAAGCTGTAGTATCATCCCAGCACTAAACTTGAACAGTCTGGCCAACTGAAGTGAATAATACGGGAATACTCAACTACCACTGGTACCATTGGCCCACATGATCTGACGGACCATGCCATACCTAAGGCTGGAGTCATTCCCACACCCCCTCTCCCCCTCCACCTCCTCCACTGCTCGCAGGGCCAGGGGAAGCACACCACGTGCAAGAGTCGGGTAGAGGTCAGCCACTGCTAGGAGTGGTTTGAACACTGCTGCCTGCGTGTGAGGGGACACAGTGATCAGTCACTTTCACCTTTTAGTGGTGAGTTTCCTGTAAACTTTGGCATAAAAAATCAATCAACAAGCACTTGCAGTCATTACTGGCGACTATCGTGATATAATTGCGTGTCTTACCTGGCACTGCTTGATGTTGGAGAAAATGAAATCTCTGAGAATGGGTAGCAGGGAGGTACTGTAGAGTGGTGTGTGTGTGTGTGTGTGTGTGTGTGTGTGTGTGTGTGTGTGTGTGTGTGTGTGTGTGTGTGTATGTGTGTGTGTGTGTATGTGTGTGCGTGTGTGCGTGTGTGCGTGTGTATGTGTGTGTGTGTGTGTGTGTGTGTGTGTGTGTGTGTGTGTGTGCGTGTGTGTGTGTGTGTGTGTGTGTGCGTGTGTGTGTGTATATATGTGTGTGTGTGTGTGTGTGTGTGTGTGTGTGTGTGTGTGTAGGGGGGAGAGGGTATCATCCAGGCACACAGCCCTGTTCCAGGGCCATGCACACACACAGTGCTGCTCACTGTGGTAGTATATTCTGGTTACCACGGCAGGCCAGGAGCAGCGCTCTCAGAACACCCATCACTGTAAGTGTAGTGTTGGAGCAGACAGTTGTGACTCGTGTGTGCACTGAAGTAAAGGGACTATTCTTGCCTTGCTGCCGGATGCCCTGGGGCTCCGACTGCTGTGAGCACACGTCGCATGCCAGCAGACAGGAGAGTACATTGCCCAGGAGCAGTGGAGTGCACCTGAGTGGGTGTATTTGTGTTGGGGGGGGGGGGGGGGGGGGGGGCTTAATATCCTATTTTAAAATGTTTCCCACCACCACACAAACCTGACTAGAAGCCGTTGGTATTTGATCTTCTCCATGGCACTCCTTAGGAACCGTAGGGTCTGGTCAGAGAACGATAAGGTGCGCACAATGAACTTCCTGCTACAGAGATTAATCCATGCACTCATGTCCAACTCCCCCCCCCCCCCCCCCCCCCCCACACACACACACACACACACACATACACACTAACCGGGAGGAGGGAGGAGGGCTGCTGAGGAAGGACCAGAAACTGAGCTGTGATTATCTCTAGAACGAACAACAGATGCTCACTGTGTGCGTAGATATACACAGTACGTACGTAAGTGTGCAGTGTTTGTTCGTGTGTGTTCGTGTGATGCATTTTGGGTGTGTGTGTAGAGGGGAGGACTTGGTTACAGCAGTGACATGCATTACCAAGTCCACATGCTACCAGCTAGGTTCGTACATACATACCAGGCTTCCTCTGAGATGGTGGATTCAAAGCACGGCTGGAGCAGCAGCTGATGAGAAGTGAGAGTTCACATTGCAGGGCTCAGAACCAGTGGACTAACACCCACCCACTCACTCACACACACACACACACACAGACACTCACACTTACCATAAAAGGATTGGGTACACTCTGTGTCAGGGGGTGGTTAGGCTGTGTGTGCATGTGAAATGATGCCAGGACTGAATATCACAAACTGAGGTGTACAGTGAGCAGTGGCAGTTGTGTGTACTGCAGTACCTGTGCATAGGAATGGAAGTATTTTGAGAAGACCTGTTTGACCTTTCGTCTGATGAAGTCATCTCTCCGTGGTTCCAGCTGAAGCAGGCCGTGTACGAACTGCAGCAAGAGAAACAGTTACGTGTGCAGATACGTGCCACTTGTGCGAAGGTGTGCTGTACATGGTGAAGGTATGCTCGTGTGCATGTGGTGATGCCCTGCACGGGAGGTTTCTTGGCCGTGGTCAGAGGCAGAGAGAGGCGGTCCACCAGTCGAGGGAGAAGGCAGCGACTGTCCGTCTGTGCAGAGGGTGAGGGTGTGTGTGAGAGATATGCACAGTGTATCTGCTAGGATGCTGACTAACCTTGCTGTAGACCAGCCTCGGGCAGGTCCTCACCACGGCAGCTGCAACTTTGTAGCTGGTCCTAAAGAACAGTCAGAATGAAAATGAAGTTGAACATTCTTGCATACACTATGTGAAGTGCAAGATGCACTTGTTCGACACTCTGGCGGAGTGTCTATCCTTACCTGAGCCCCTCTCCGGGGGTGTTACCACAGAGCGCTGGCTCCATGTACTTCAGCAGGTCTCCCAGCAGGACTGCCAGCCTCTCCCTCCACTGGGAGGACTCCTGCATGGTTGCCTAGCAACAGAAGGAGTGGGGACATCACTGACATAGGTTTGAGGAAAGGGTAGCAGCTGTATAACTTGCATGCACAATGCAATGCAGGACAACTGCTCACTCCATGACTGAGTATACACATACTGCAGAGCTGTGTCTCTGACTGACGGCTCTCAGCAGAGACTGCAGCACAGGCAGGGGCTCCTGAGAGGGTGGGTCCTGACGGGAAGGGGGAGGAGGCAGGGGGTCAGAGTCTGCAAGTGACTATACCAGCGTACATGCTGTTGGTGTACCTCAGACTGCAGCAGCCCTGCCGCCACTGGGAGCTGCCGCAGGAGCCTGGGCAGGGAGGGAAGGGAGGAGGTGGCACCAGTTAGGACCAAGTGAACAGCTACCATCCACGTTCCAGTGCGGGAAATATTGTTTCTTGCAACAAACATTTTCAGGCTATGAAATTTCACTGGTGAAAATAATGTCATCCGTTGAGCTAGCTTCTAAGGTGCATGCCACGATGGAAGAGAAAAACTAATCGTCTGTGATGTGGCGTTCAGAAGAGATGATCGATCTTGGACTGGCACTTAGATTCGGAGGTCATGTACCTGAAGCAACTGAACAGAGAGCTCACTTCCCGCCAGAACCTGCTTGCAAGGGGGCACTGCAAAGGTGGTTGGAGGGGGACGGTTGCCGGACAGTGACACGGAACACACTGGCAGGACCACTGAAGGATGCACATCTTGAGCCAGTCAATGAGCCGCCGAGTGAAGCCTTCAAGATTTCTGCCTCAGAAACTGGCGAGTCCAATTCAGAATTTGCAGACCCTTTTCTCAAGCACACACTATGTACAGTTGCCTCAGGAGTGAAGGCATTCACCGCACATAGCATGATACAGTGCTGCATTCTGCACATAGCATGATACTGTGATGTATAAAAGCAAGGTACTAATTAAACTTTGCCAAGGCGATGTCTGCAACTAAGACACGGAGTACATAGTGATCGGGTGTATTTGAAGATGATGTCACTGTTATTGTGCATTACAGGATCTGAGTATCGCCAACTCAGGTACGATGCCTCCCAGCTGTACTGACCCACGATGCCTCCCAGCTGTACTCACCCACGATGCCTCCCAGCTGTGCTCACCCACGATGCCTCCCAGCTGTGCTCACCCACGATGCCTCCCAGCTGTACTCACCCACGATGCCTCCCAGCTGTACTCACCCACGATGCCTCCCAGCTGTACTCACCCACGATGCCTCCCAGCTGTACTCACCCACGATGCCTCCCAGCTGTACTCACCCACGATGCCTCCCAGCTGTACTCACCCACGATGCCTCCCAGCTGTACTCACCCACGATGCCTCCCAGCTGTGCTCACCCACGATGCCTCCCAGCTGTGCTCACCCACGATGCCTCCCAGCTGTGCTCACCCACGATGCCTCCCAGCTGTACTCACCCACGATGCCTCCCAGCTGTACTCACCCACGATGCCTCCCAGCTGTACTCACCCACGATGCCTCCCAGCTGTACTCACCCACGATGCCTCCCAGCTGTACTCACCCACGATGCCTCCCAGCTGTGCTCACCCACGATGCCTCCCAGCTGTGCTCACCCACGATGCCTCCCAGCTGTGCTCACCCACGATGCCTCCCAGCTGTGCTCACCCACGATGCCTCCCAGCTGTACTCACCCACGATGCCTCCCAGCTGTACTCACCCACGATGCCTCCCAGCTGTACTCACCCACGATGCCTCCCAGCTGTGCTCACCCACGATGCCTCCCAGCTGTACTCACCCACGATGCCTCCCAGCTGTACTCACCCACGATGCCTCCCAGCTGTGCTCACCCACGATGCCTCCCAGCTGTGCTCACCCACGATGCCTCCCAGCTGTGCTCACCCACGATGCCTCCCAGCAGTACTCACCCACGATGCCTCCTAGCCTCGGACCGAGGCTAGATGCCTCCCAGCTGTACTCACCCACGATGCCTCCCAGCTGTATTATCTATGGCTGCATGTACTCACCAACGGGACAATAATGAATATTGCATACCGGGTAATTTTCATATTATCTTGTGTACATTGTACTTATCTCCCTTTGTCGAGCTCTGAGAGCTGATACTGAATCATTGGGGGAGCTAACATGGCCAGCAGGATGGAGGAAACAGCCAAACAACAGATGATCTCATTCTGTAGATCTTGTAGCCAAGCTTTGACATGCACATCACACAGTCACACACAAGGTAATGGTGCAACATCATGATGACTATGATTGACTAGTGATTGCAAATCTACTGTGGAAATATCTTTGTGGTTGTTGTTTCAGGCTATACAGCATGTGTAGCCTCGTTCCCAGGCCATTCCCACCGTCAGTATTTGATCGTATGAAATACGGCGGGGGAAGGCCTGGGAGATCTGGTAACGTGCGGTGCCATCAGGTATATAGACACATGGAGGGCGGGGCCCAACTGTTATAATATCTGATCGGTCCCAGGCATTGTGAACAATGAACGGTATCGATCATCTGCCTTGCGAATGCTCTGACATCCAGTGTGACAGACTGGACTTTCTTGTGTGTAAATGGCACCTATGTGTGGGACTAAGGATTTGCTGATTTGTACAATGAGTTGTTTATGTGCTAAGGATTAGAATGCTACCATGCTAATGTGTTGTATTTAATTTATTGTAGCTGTTTATTGCGGTTTCCTTTTGTGGACTATAGGTTGCTAGGGAGGAGAGTATAAAAGCGGAGTTTTTATTCTTGTAATTCTCCATCTTGTATCGTCTCTGGTCATATGTGAGTCTATTAAAGTATTGGTTGTTTGCGACCATCAACCTCGGACCTCTTGTTAGCTAAACTAGACTGTGCGTGATCAGTTCTGCTGTGAGTCAGAGCAGAGTCTATCATATCCAGCCATTGGACGGACAGTACAACACAGGACGGTGAGATTCTTCGTTGGGCACCGCCCTCCGTGTGTCTACCTGATGGCACCGCACGTGACCAGATCTCCCTGGCCAGCCTTCCCCCGCCATGTTTAATACTGGAAGCGATCAAATACTGGTAGTGGGAACGGCCTGGGAACGAGGCTACAATATGTGCTTGTTGAACAACAAACTGTGTAACAAATACCGTATTTCCGCGAATAGACGCGGCGGCGTTTATTTATTTCGTTGTTCAGTTTGGTGCGGCTACTATTCGAGGGCGGCGTTTATTACTTTGGGCAGTATGACCGTGCCCCGTACACAGCATCCCTAGCTAGCTCACCGTCGACAAGCTGGTATGGCTCATACAAGAAACACAACACAACAACTTCACAACGGGCAAGATTCGGCAAGTGCCGTCCGCAGATTGAGCACTGAGTAGCCGTCGCTTTGCGACAAAGCGATACACACGGGACGAAAACGATGGTGAAGAAGATGCCTTAGCGGGATATATGGCAACGAGCTCGAGGACCCAGGCTGTCTTCTACGACAGTTGGAAGACGCCGCGCCAGTAGTACGAAGTGTCCACGTCATTATACTTTACGCACATGCAAATCCGCCGCGGCGTTTATTCGAGGGCGGCGTTTATTTCACTCAGCGCCTCCAATTGTGCGGCGTTAATTCGAGGGCGGCGTCTAATCGAGCGCGGCGTCTTCCAACTGTCGTAGAAGTCCCGAGTGTAGGGGGCTTGAGAACACCCGACTTACTTTATGACAGAGGGACTGTGAGAGAACAGAACCCTAACCTTTGACTACAAACGAAGGAGGTGGCAGCTCCAATTGGAATGTAACAAGTTGGAGATATGAAGACCAGGACTCTTACTAAGATTTGACCTGGCATTCTCAGCCTAGAAACATTTCCAAATGGAGGAATATTCGTCCGAAGCTATATGTCTGTGTTCGTCCGTCCCTTCTCCCTTGTTCATGTCACAACCAAGAAGAGTGGCCAATGGAACTGAAACAGATTTGTTCCAGGGTAATGGCGCATATACATGCTGTTGTGTCTGAGGTGACCATACCTCTGTTTTCTGCTCGCTCTCAGGAATGTGCGTGTGTGTTTATGTGTACATTGTGTACTTGTATTGTGTGTGTGTATGTGTAGCGTTCCCCTAATTGGGGTTATTCGATGAACTTGAACTTGTGCGGGCGGAGAAGGGCTAGCGGCTAGACTGGGAAATACGGTAGTAACAGTCCGACGTTAGAACATTAAAAAAAAAACACAATTAGTGCATTGCACATCACAAAACCAGGTGTGAAGTCCAGTAATCCTATTACAAATATTTGTTTCAATTATCATGTTGATATACGATAATCATACCAGCGTAGCTGCAAAAGGAGGTGGCTGAGAAGCGTAGCTGCAAATCATACCCCCTTTTGTAGCTACGCTTCTCAGCCACCTCCTTTTGCAGCTACGCTGGCCCTGAATTTGTCACAAGCTACTACTCAAGTTGCAGGGTTAGAGCAGGTGTGTCCCTTCCACACAGACTGAAGCCTTGTAACCATGATCCATTGATGCTATCTCATGTACTGGCATGATCTCACTGCCTCTCTTTGTTTCAGTGCTGAGTAGACAGCCCTGAGCTACTGGGACAGCACAACCAACTGTGGGACAACTATGGGTGAGCGCTCTCTAAGAATGTGTAATAATGGTTCACCTACGCAATATATCCAGACTGCTGGTAGTATGGATGATGTAGCTACTGTATCTAGTCTTTGAGAAATACCCACACCAAGAACACTCTGCAACACTTTTTCCTGTCTTCATTGTAGCAACCCAGCTCCAATCCGGTGACCTGGGAACTCTAACACAGCTGCTCAAGGATGTTGCTGCTCGCTGGGTTGCAATTGCTGATCAGCTGGAAATGTCGTCACAGGTAGACATTATAGAGAGTACCCGTGGAAACATTCGTCCCGCACAATTCCTGAGGGATTTACTCAAAAGATGGCTAGATCAGGAAGATCCTTCACCCACCCTTGAAGCCCTTTGTCAAGCTCTGAGAGCTGATCGTGAAATCATTGGAGGAGCTAAGGCGGCTAGGGGTTTGAAAGAAAAATTCAAGAACAGAAGAGGTTTGTGAACTGACATCTGATTTTGTAGAGGCTCAGCTGATGAAATACTACGTACCTTGCACATGAACTTGCATGAGTACACAAAGTGCAGCTTTATGACAACCATGTTGGAGCAGAGATCCATGGCAGATCAGCTGCTTATCACTGATGACCATAGCACAGTACCATCAACTGCAATTGGTATCAGCTCATCAATGTCTAAACCATTTCAACTAGCATACTGAGGGTACACTGGACAAGCAGATCCACTGCCTGTTACAGAAGGTGAACTGGGCCTGGGTTACACCTATAGCTCACAACTGATTAATAACTCCTTTGAGCTGGTATTTCCACAACTCCTTCAATTGCTTAAGTGTGTACCAAGGGCGTATGTGTATGTTCATGTGACTTAGCCTCATTCCCAAGTACCCCGCCCAGCTTATCGTCGCTTACAGTACGAAATTTTGTCACGTGGGGGAGAGGCTGGGAATGAGGCTACATGTGACTTAACTTACACCTTAATTGGCTGCCTTTGGACATAAGCCATAGACACTATGTGGGCCATTGCAGCTATCACTGTTGGCTAACTGAAGACAGCTGTTCTGAAAACCTGTCATCATTCGGCAGCAACCGAGATGTGCCAGGGTGTGTACAGTGTATGTACACACAGAAGATGGTGTCTCTATAATCCACTACAGGATCTGGGAGGGGAAGTGGATCTACCAATCCCGCGGCACCCTCTGGTACCGATTACCCTGCAGGTATGACCACTCATGATCGTTCTATACACTTGACCTGAGTCAGATCGATGATGACTTCAGAGGACACATGGCAGCCATTCCTAGGTTCAGGTGCAAATGCAGGCTTAGTTAGTTAGGTTCCCAGACCCTCCTTGGGCGGGACGGGCGGAGGGGAGGGAGAGGGAAGGGTCTGGTGAATAACATTACCCTAGCGCAGATCCGTGGAATTTCAATAAATGTAATAATTGGCAATGTGTGAAACCATGAATACTTCCGTCTCCCGCCCGCCCGCCCCGCCCTCCCCGGAAATGAAATGCAGAAGGGTCTGGGAACCAAAACTAGGCTCAGTTGGTTTAGCAGAATGAAGATTGCTAGTCTTACCGCCAGGAATAATAGTAGAACAGGTGAGTCTTTAAAAGACTTGATGTGTCTCGGCACGACTTGGTACCGTAATTTGGGAAAGTTTCGTTGTTAAAATATTTTCGTAGACGGAGACGGCTACGAAAATTAAACGCACGAAAATATTTCGACAGCTAATTATTAAAACAACGATAATTTTACGGTACGAACTCTGATTGCGAAACAGTTCAACGATGTCAATTCGAAGCTACTTCAGGGTGTCGTTATCTTCTTCAGGGTGTCGTTATCTTCTTGTCTGCCCTCGCAGGCAATCGCTCTTGCGAACAATGAAGTGGAGAAGGTGACGAGCGATACAGGCAAGCAGCGTGGTCAATACAGGAGGTGAGACGAACTACTTTTGAGTGTTGCGTGGCTCCCTCTCACATATCAGCATTTCTCCAGCTGCTGCCTCCCATATTTCTTTGTACACATGGTAGCCTCGAATACAACAGACTGTTTCGAACTCCTCCATGCCAGATCGCTCGAATTTCTTGGCGTCGCAAATGTACACGTTAAAAATGTTTCGTGTTAAAAATTTTTCGTTGCCCGGGATGATGCATCGATGGTCTACGAAAATATTTTAACACGAAAATATTTCACATGAAATATTTTCAACTCGAATAATTCTCAATTTACGGTATCAGCTAGAATCATGCATAGGACATGGCAGCTGTTTAACCCTTTATGACTGCAAAACCTGTTAGCTATGAGACTTTCAGCTTAAGTCAGCGTCAATATCCTTGGAGGTTCTGTGTGAGCAAGGGGTGGGTCGGGGTGAGGTGGGAATGTTCACCCAAAGGGTGAAAGCAGTATGGTCGTGTCTTCATAAATGGACCTAGACAACACCATGGCCAATTCTTTCAGCACTTATCTAGCTAGCTAGCTAGAGCTGAGTGAGTTAGTATGCACTTGGGATGGCTGAGTGCAGCACACTGTGTAGCTATATGGATGAGTGAGTATTCATTGTCCTGAATTAAGTACTAGCAGCAGTCTTGGTAAGAGGATTCATGAGCAGCCATGCAAACCCATACTCACTTTTGACGATCTACTTGCAGGCTATATTCATATTGCATATTTCATATTTTGTATAATACTTTTTCCTCTTCCATGTACTTGTACACTTGTATTATGCACCAGGAGTGTATTATTTTTGGTTTCTGTAAAAACATACCGAAAGAGGTAACGGACGAATACGGAGAAAAAACAACAACGTACGTACCACATGTATGGTCAATGACTATACATACCAGTGCCTACCTACACATCCAGCACTGTGTCTCGGCACTTCGGTGCCGAGACAAAAATCTTCTTGGTGATTTGGTAAAGTTAAGTGGTGTATTTCAACCATCAGATTTTGTGGATGCCTCTCCCAGTGATGGATCCTCCGATGGGAGCAAAGGCAAGAATCAACCATTACAGAAAGGTACATCTTTACTGCACAGACAGGAGTGATGTGTGACTGTAGTTGCACGATATCCTTCCACGCGGGGTATGTGTTCTATGAACACCTCTAGCTAGTTGCAAGCTGTTGTTATGAGTGAGTCCGGTGTACAGTTATGTCCACACACCATTCATGAGCGCATGTTTCAATCTTTTATAGCACCACCCGTTGATTCAAATGCTTTCCCCGAGAAGAGCAAAATCAAGAGGGAAGAGTTGAAGTCTCGAGAGGAAGAGAATAGTTGGATCCGTCAGGTTCAAGCATTGCTGATGGTTGTGAATGACAATGAGTTACGTGCAGTGATCGGACTCATGAAACCCGTGTCTAGCATGGAAAAATTCATAGAGATCAACAGGAATCATGTCGTGTTTCTGATTGGAATGTATGGCAAGTTTGTGAGTGCTATCGTGCAGACGTCACCCGGAGGTATGGGGTTTAATGGTGCTGAACGCAAGACAGACAGAGCCATTGAAGCTGTCAATCCATCTATAGTGATCAGTGTTGGTGTGGCATTCGGAAAAGATGAAAAGAGTCAGCAGCTTGGAGATATAATTGTGGCTACAATGGTCAATGACTATACATACCAGCGCCTAGGAAAAGATGAAATACGCATTCGTAATCCCCAGCCACCTGTCAGCCAACGCTTATACGGAGTTTTCAGGAACGATGCTGGTTGGAGCCTGGAGCGAGGAACAGGCAACGTGGTCAATGTCATAACAGCACCTATGATCAGTGGTCCGTACTTGGTAGATGATCCGGAAGTAAAGCAGAAGCTGTTTAAAGAGTTCAAGGATGCTAAGGGCGGAGAGATGGAAGGTGCAGCCATCCTGTCTGCAATACATGGAAGCACTAGCAAAAAGCCAGAGGGAATCATAATCAAAGCTATCTGTGATTGGGGTGATGGAAATAAGCAGAAAGACTGGCAGCCATTTGCTGCCCACGCTGCTGCCTCATATGTGCACTATCAACTAGAGAAAAGAGGAACATATGAAGAATTCTTCCCAGTAGTCTGACAGCCTTAGAAGTTTATGTGGCAAGAATTTAGCTATGACATTTTCTATCGTGTCCTGATCCTATATATCCAATTAGTTGATAATTTTTTGTGCCACAGGCTGTGTCAATTATTGTGCTTTAGTATGGTTTGTGTTTGTAGTATGCAAAAATGGAGCGCGTGCGTGCATGACTACTGCCAGTTGTCTACCTAACAGGTGCCATGACTCTTGACCAACCTGTCACGCACCACAGACACTACTCTCAGCTGTAAATGGTGTGGAAAAGCGATACTTACAATTCTGTACTGAGTCCTTACCCTGGCTGTTTAGACACAATATGCATGATTATAAGATCCGGCATCTGCTTTACATGCAACATGTATATGCACTTCATGCAAGCTCATGTACAAGCTAGACTGTGTTCCACTAGTACTGCCATGTTGTCCACTGTCTGGGCAGTGTTGTCCACAGACCCCCAGAGGTGGAAATGGGGGTCAGTAGAAAGAGCCAAAGGACAGATGAAGTGGTATCTCATTCTTTAGATCTTGTCAGCCAAGCCTTGTGCAAGGGATGTGCAATTCACACAGTCACACACAAGCTAATGGTGCAACATCATGATGACTGTGATTGACTAGTGATTGCAAATCTACTGCCTCAATTGTGGAAATATTATTTCTTTGTGGTTGTTGTTTCAGGCTATACAACATGTGTAGCCTCGTTCCCAGGCCATTCCCACCGTCAGTATTTGATCGTATGAAATACGGCGGGGGAAGGCCTGGGAGATCTGGTAACGTGCGGTGCCATCAGGTATATAGACACATGGAGGGCGGGGCCCAACTGTTATAATATCTGATCGGTCCCAGGCGTTATGAACAATGAAGGGTATCGATCATCTGCCTTGCGAACGCTCTGACATCCAGTGTGACAGACTGGACTTTCTTGTGTGTAAATGTGTGTGAATGGCACCTATGTGTGGGACTAAGGATTTGCTGATTTGTAATAGGAGTTGTTTATGTGCTAAGGATTAGAACGCTGCCATGCTAATGTGTTGAATTTAATTCACTGCAGCTGTTGATTGTGGTTTCCTTTTGTGGACTATAGGTTGCTAGGGAGGAGAGTATAAAAGCTGAGTTCTTATTCTTGTAATTGTCCATCTTGTATCGTCTCTGGGTCTATTAAAGTATTGGTTGTTTGTGACCATCAACCTCGGACCTCTTGTTAGCTAAATTAGACTGTGCGTGATCAGTTCTGCTGTGAGTCAGAGCAGAGTCTATCATATCCAGCCATTGGACGGACAGTACAACACAGGACGGTGAGATTCTTCGTTGGGCACCGCCCTCCGTGTGTCTACCTGATGGCACCGCACGTGACCAGATCTCCCTGGCCAGCCTTCCCCCGCTGTGTTTAATACTGGAAGTGATCAAATACTGGCAGTGGGAACAGCCTGGGAACGAGGCTACAATATGTGCTTGTTGAACAACAAACTGTGTAACAGTCCAGTGTTAGAAGAACATTAATAAATAGTGCATTGCACATCACAAAACCAGATGAGAAGTCCGGTAATGCTATCACAAATATTTGCTTCAATTACAAAAATTCATGTTGACATACGATATACGATAAGCATACCAGCCACCCCCTTTTGCAGCTACGCTGGCCCTGAATTTGTACAAAAATTCATACGATAAGCATACCATGCAGCCACCCCCTTTGCAGCTACGCTACTCAGCCACCTCCTTTTTGCAGCTACGCTGGCCCTGAATTTGTCACAACCTACTACTCAAGCTGGAGAGTTAGAACAGGTGTGTCCATTGCAGACTGAAGCCTTGTAACCATGATCCATTGATGCTATCTCATGTACTGGCATGATCTCACTGCCTCTCTTTGTTTCAGTGCTGAGCAGACAGCCCTGAGCTACTGGGACAGCACAGCCAACTGTGGGACAACCATGGGTGAGCATTCTCTGAGAATATAGGTTCTAATCAATAAAATACCCCACACCAAGAACACATGTAACAATATTTGAGATACAGCTACACTACGTTGTATTGTATCCTGCCTTCACTGTAGCAACCCAGCTCAATATTGTATCCTGCCTTCACTGTAGCAACCCAGCTCAATCCTGGAGACTTGGGAAAACTTAAAGAGCAACTTGTGAGTTTGAATGTTGCTGCTTATTGGGTTGAAATTGCTGATCAGCTTGGAATGACATCAGAGGTGGCTACTATCAAGAAGGACCACAACAGTGTCTCGGAACGCCTGAGGGAGCTACTCAATAGATGGCTCAATAGGAAAGATCCTTCACCAACTCTTGAAGCCCTTTGTCGAGGTCTGACAGCTGATACTGAAATCATTGGGGGAGCTAACGTGGCCAGCAAGTTGGAAGAAGAGTTCAAGAACAGAGGAGGTTTGTGAACAGACATCTGATTTTGTAGAGGCTCAGCTGATGAATACCTGCAACTAAACCTTGCACATGAACTTGCATGAGTACACAAAGTGCAGCTTTATGACGACCATGTTGGAGCAGAGATCCATGGCAGATCAGCTGCTTATCACTGATGACCATAGCACAGTACCATCAACTGCAATAGACCTTATTCCGCAAAAATGAAATTCCAGGTTTCCGTTGCTATGACAACAAAAAACCCTTGTACCCATTGGTCACCATGCCGATAGGCTGCATCCCAGATTCGAAGTTAATAGGATGTATAGTGTCCAAGTTATGGCCTCCCAAAATTCAAGATTTTCCCATTGAAGCCCATACATAATCTGAAATTTTTCTACTGGAGGCGCCTCCAGTAGAAAAATTCTTACATTTGTATGGGCTTCAATGGGGAAATTCTGAAGTTCAAGAGGCTGTAACTCGGACACTATACATCCTATTTACTTCAAATCTAGGATGTAGCCTATCTGCATGGTGACCAATGGGTACAAGGGGTTGTTGTTGTCATAGCAACGGAAACCTGGAATTTCATTTTTGCGGAATAAGGTCTATTGGTATCAGCTCATCAATGTCTAAACCTTTTCAACTAGCATACTGAGGGTACACTGGACAAGCAGATCCACTGCCTGTTACAGAAGGTGAACTGGGCCTGGGTTACTTAGCTCACAACTGATTAATAACTCCTTTGAGCTGGTATTTCCACATCTCCTTCAATCTGCATTGCTTAAGTGTGTACCAAGGGCATATGTGCATGTTCATGTGACTTAGCCTCATTCCCAGGTACCCCGCCCAGCTTATCGTCGCTTACAGTACAACATTTTGTCACATGGGGGAGAGGCTGGGAATGAGGCTACATGTGACTTGACTTACACCTTAATTGGCTGCCTTTGGACATAAGCCATAGACACTATGTGAGCCACTGCAGCTATCACTGTTGGCTAACTGAAGGCAGCTGTTCTGAAAACCTGTCATCATTCGGCAGCAACCGAGATGTGCCAGGGTGTGTACAGTGTATGTACACACAGAAGATGGTGTCTCTATAATCCACTACAGGATCTGGGAGGGGAAGTGGATCTACCAATCCCGCGGCACCCTCTGGTACCGATTACCCAGGTATGACCACTCATGATCGTTCTATACACTTGACCTGAGTCAGATCGATGATGACTTCAGAGGACACATGGCAGCCATTCCTAGGTTCAGGTGCAAATGCAGGCTTAGTTAGTTAGGTTCCCAGACCCTTCTTGGGCGGGACGGGCGGAGGGGAGGGAGAGGGAAGGGTCTGGTGAATAACATTACCCTAGCGCAGATCCGTGGAATTTCAATAAATGTAATAATTGGCAATGTGTGAAACCATGAATACTTTAAGTACTCGTTGCTCGTAAATGCTAACAGCACAGCCACGTGTAAGTCAAAGATGACAGTCTGCAAGGTCTGTTACCAGTCTTTCGATGCCAGCAGGGTGATCGGGGAAGTCTGCACGGCATTACCTTGCTGAGCCAGCGTTTGTGTGCAAGAGTTGCTTCAATACGGTTGAGAAGTAGGGCTACACGGAGACCAAACAGACGGTAACTGCAACGCTAGAAACAGCCTTCACAGTCAGAATCACGACGTAATGCCGTAAGTTCATAAGTCTATTGACCCGAGTTGGAAGCGACACAAATATAGAGTCTAGCTACATCCATGCAACTGATGATCATGTAGAACTCTGCCTGTCTGCCACAGCACGTTGAATAGCTGCATCAAACAAATCACTGGTGTAGCTTAGCTACCTAACTGCCGCCACCTTGCTAATAATTTTATTCACGATTCACACCTACTCGAGATTCGTGTTTTTTCCCTCATCAACGCTGACGGCTGGAATGCAGCCGTGGATCCGCACTAGGGCAAGGTTATTCACCAGACCCTTCCGTCTCCCGCCCGCCCGCCCACCCCGCCTCCCCGGAAACGAAACGCAGAAGGGTCTGGGAACCAAACTAGGCTCAGTCGGTTTAGCAGAATGAAGATTGCTAGTCTTACAGCCAGGAATGATAGTAGAAAAATCTTCTTGGTGATTTGGTAAAGTTAAGTGGTGTATTTTAACCACCAGATTTTGTGGATGCCCCTCTTGGTGATGGATCCTCGGATGGGAGCAAAGGCAAGAATCAACCATTACAGAAAGGTACATCTTTGTTCGTATTACTGCACAGACAGCAGTGATGTGTGACTGTAGCTGCATGCTATCCTTCCGCGCAGGTTATGTGTTCTATGAACACCTCTAGTTGCAAACTGTTGTTATGAGTGAATACAGCCTATGCCAGTGTATTAACAGTTACAAAGAGTTGTGTCCACATACGTAGCAGTCATGAGTGGAGGTTTCAATCTTTTATAGCACCAACCGTTGATCCAAATGCTTTCCCCGAGAAGAGCAAAATCAAGAGGGAAGAGTTGAAGTCTCGCGAAGAAGAGAATAGTTGGATCCGTCAGGTTCAAGCATTGCTGATGGTTGTGAATGACAATGAGTACCGTGCAGTCATCGGACTCATGAAACCTGTGTCTGGCATGGAAAAATTCATAGAGATCAACAGGAATCATGTGGTGTTTCTGATTGGAATGTATGGCAAGTTTGTGAGTGCTATCGTGCAGACATCACCAGGAGTTTGATGGTGCTGCATGAAGTGACATATATAGCAGGTGGCAAAATGTTCGCGGGAACAATTTTTCGCAGGTTCAAATTTTCACGTGTTGGCATTCTATTGTGAAAATTCCTGCTATACGGTAAACCCCATCAAGAGCCCGTGGGGGCTCCCAACCTTATCTTGTAACCCCAACAATCTCTATACATAAGCTCTGCCCAAAATCTCTTATTACAGGTGACATGTTAGAGCAGCCTGCCCCCATAACAACACAGACAAGAGGTGAGGAGCTGCGAGCTCACATCACAAGCGTAGGGGTAAAGCTCAGGCAGTCAACCAACCTCAGTAACTCATGATCTGTCATGTCTGCTGTAGATGATCTCTAGCATGCAGTGTAGCAACAACAGAATTTTGGTCTGTGTGGATGGGTTGAGGCTGAACTACTCAACATCATTTAACCGTTTACCAGCTAATGACGCCTTAAGGTGTCATGAGACTTTCAGCTTCATGATGTCACATCCGGCAATGTCCTTGAGAGATAGGCTCTGCGCCAGCAGAGAGGGCGGAGCAGGGGGAGGTGGGTGGGTGCACCTGAAGGGTGCAAACAGCATGGCCGTGTCTGGGCTCCGCGATAGAAAGGTCTTGGTCGGCACTGGGAGGGCCATTTCCGCCGTTTTTGGCATAAATGGACTTAGAAAGTAGCTGTCTTGCCTTGTAGGGCCTCCATTTCCAGCATACATCGCCCGTTTTTCAGCTACGGCAGGTTGGCATTTCTCGGGAGGCTCGTTAATTGGTGGGTGTGGTTAAGTCATGTATATGCTCAGTACAGCTGAAATTACCTGTGTGAGCAGTTTCGAGCCCAGCAATGCCAGGGAACAGAAATTAGGGTATGTTTAAGTGTTCTATAGACTGAAAATGACCTAGAGAAAGAATTTGGCCCCTAAAGAGTTAATCATACATGTGTACATGCCCATATTCCTAGTGGTGTAAGATATACATTCATGCTTCAAATGTACCTCCCCATCCCCTCCCCTCCCCCCAACATCCGTGCATTCCCAAGGGGGTGCAGCAGATGTCACATCAAAAGAAGGTGATAAACTTGCTGTGACACACTGGGGGCTGGAACAGTTTCACACTGAGTTTAAGGGAGCAAACACATTGATTGCCATCGTCGACTCAGGAATCAACAGAGAACACCATGCCTTCGAGGGAAAGATTCACCATGCTTCAAAGAATTTCTTAGCAGATCAACCTAATGATGACATCACCGATCGTGATGGTCATGGCACTCGCAGTGCTGGCATTGCTGCAGGACTTCCGCTAGAAGGATTCCCAATAGGAGTGGCACCCGAAGCTCAGCTGCTAGTGTGCCGTGTTAGTGTAGAAGCAGACAAGCCACAGACAATGATCGAGGCATTGAAATACCTTGTGGATCTTCGAAAGAATGGTGTGCCAATTGACGTTGTCTCTGTTTCACTTGGATATCAGCTTAGCCTGCAGCAGGAGAAGGAGGTCAGCAAGGCGGTCGATACCTTGGTGCAGGATTGCAATACCATAGTGGTCGCAGCTGCGTGCAACAACGGTCAGCAAAGAGATCCCATTTGGTACCCAGCAAAATGTGGAAACACCATATCCATTGGAGCTCACGACCACAACAAGAACAGGGCAGACTTCTCACCGGTTGGGCAGAGGTTAGACTTTCTGGCCCCTGGAGTCTTGATTTTGAGCTCAACTAAGGGTAGCAAAAATGCTACGTCACAAACTAGCGGAACGTCATGTGCTGCTCCTGCAGTAGCTGGCCTGATAGCTCTCCTGATTCAGTGCGCAAGGGAGGTTGGTGGACCTGCACGTACCCGCATCTCGAATCACACAGTGATGATGTATTTGCTTAGACAAATGAGTTCTCATGAGCACAGCGCTGAACGTGGCTACGGAGCACTACAACCAAACAGTCTTCTAGCCACACTCACACGAGAAAATGCTGCAGAGGTACTCCATGCACACATCAAAGAAGCTCTTAATCACAGGTGTGACTGTGAGGAATGCGAGCAGAAACGCACAAAATAAAAGCACGAGAACACGCCGGAACAATGAAGTAGTTACAGTCATGTGTTACCATACTATAAATGATGATGTCCATTGTAAGCCACACGCAATTTACAAGATACAGTGCTACCGCTTCTTAATGGTTGATTCCAATCCTTCTGGTACCTAATTTTACCTTTGTTGCGTTCTATCTTGTGTTCTATCAGTGTAACACAATATTTCACGTGGGGTGCCCTGATTGCTGGATACATATGCACTGGGGAGGTAGTTACATAATCACTGTCCCTCACCTTGTGAGCTCCTGCACGTGTGCGGTGGCAGCAGGTGGGTTGTGCTGCAGCACCAGGCAGCGCAGCCATGCATGCAGCACTCTCCACTGGGTGGGCTCGGCAGCAACCAGCATGTGTCGTGTACCATCATTGGAGATCACATGACACAGGTACGCACTTGTAAAGCTGAAGGAGAACACGTGTGGAGAGGAAAGAAGAGGATGAGTGCTGACTTTTGAGTTAGGCTACCAACTGCTTCTTCTAGTCTCACTACAGCTAGTAGTCCCTAATGAGGCTGCCATTGGGCATGTCCTATGCCAATACTCAGAGAGCAGTGGGGGCATGCTCCACTGCATTACCTGGGATTCGGACTGTCGCTGAGTCCGAGCTCCTCGAACAGGTTGGTGGCAGGGGAGGCCGGAAGAAAGAGGGGTGAGCTATGGTATGTATGAGGTGCAATATGTCAACATTCATGTGCTACTAGGATGGTGCATCTCCATATTCATTCCTACCATTCACACGTGAATATGGTGAGTGCAGCGGAGGAGGACGGGAGGTGGATGGAGGGGAGGGGGTCTCGGGACTTGGATAAAAGGGCGGGGCCACAGTGTTGCCAGAACGTAATACAAGCAGCTGGTATATGTGTGGATGTGTACACAAAGGTAGCAGGAATGTCAGTAACAAGAGCACGATTACATCTGCTGCCATGATGCCATAATGTGCTCTGGATGCAACTATCGAGGTAGAGGCCTATGTTGGTTCTCCAGTGTGTATCATCTGAAGGTGAATCTTCGTGTTACTGAACTTGATGGACATGCAACTGGTTATTAACATTGTATGGATTTATGTATTCCAACATTCTATGGACCTTTGAGGGTGTCCAGTTGTGACTGGTTGTCCAAGGAGGTGGTGTGCGTTGTGAGGGTGTGATGGTGTGAGGAGAGTGAGGATGCCACACCCTCCACCAGTTGTAGCAGCCTGGCCAGCTCTGACCCCTGGAGGGATGTCAGCAACTCCCCCAGGTAGCCACCTGTAGTGTGTTGAGGGACGGTGAGGTTGGGCAGCGCATCACAGTGCCTAGGTTACATTGTGTGTGATGTACGTAATGTAAACATATCTGCAACTTAGACCATCTGCAACCTAGCCTCGCTCCCAGGCTACTTGGGACTAGTCCTGCGTGACCTGGGTACATGGTATATAAGCAGACAATCTCATGATTACAAGCTGCACCTATCATTCCAGCTGCTCCCAGGGCCACGCCCCCAGGACTCTCGAGCAACTCCTGCACACCATCCAGGACCACACACACTGTGCCCCATAACAACCGATGGTCACACGTCCCTGAGGTGAGTAGCTTCATTAGGCTGGTGATTGGAGGGGTCAGCCTCTCCACAATTGGGGACATGTTCAGTGCACGCCCCTCGAACAGCAGCAGCAGACAGAAGATGCCTTATATATATATGAGCGGGACAATGTAAATAGTGTAATTTTATCCTAACCCCCGGTCACAGTGGCCTACCTCTCCACAGTACAGGGGTGATGTGCTCCTTAGGGGAGGCCAGACCCAGCTGGATGAGGAGTCCCACCATCTTACCACCCTGAGGAGGAGGGAGGAGGGCTTGTCCCACACCACCCACCCACAACACAACACTCACCGACTCACCACCTCCCGTGTATCCCCTGCGCTGGCCAGTGTGAGGAAGAGGGACACCAGATGAGTCACTCCTGTACCCCCAAGTTCCTGCAGCCAGCGTTTGTGAAGTTTTGAATAGAACCTACAGGACAGCGAGATGCAGGACTGACCACTGACCTAGCTATATGCAGTCTCCTCCCTCACCTCCCCCTGAGCTGTCTCCACACGTCCCCCTCCCCCCTCAGCACCACGGCCAGCAGCGAGAGGAACAACTCAAAACTGGACTTCTCCGGGAGTGCAGGGCCACTGTTACCATGACAACTACTGCAGAGGGTGTGGGTGTACTGCAGCCACTGCCGAGGGGTGGAACTGGAGGAGGGGGAGGAGCAACCAACAACATGTGCTGGGGGACTGCCAGCCTCTATCTGATCAAATTGGGTGTAAACACAACAGTCTCCAAGTCGGTACGAGGTATGCAGGCTGGATATACGAGGCTAGCAATACCACTTGTGTACATCTGGTAAAGGTACTGGTGAACACAGTGGAGGTCAGCTGACCCTTCAGGTGAGATCCAGTCGTGCAGCCCTCTGCTGGCCAGGCGGAAGGAGTCGTTCTGAACAGGAAACATCACACACACATAAATAATCACAGAGCTGGATGTCATACCCTCTCTGGAAGCTTCAACATTCCCACAACTCCCCCCCCCCCCCCCCCCCCCCCCCCCACACACACACACACACTTGACACTCACCCCCCCCCCCCCCCCCCCCACACACACACACTTGACACTCACCCACCCCCACCCCCCCCCCCCCCCCCCCCACACACACACACACTTGACACTCACCCACCCCCACCCCCCCCCCCCCCCCCCCCACACACACACACACACACACTTGACACTCACCCACCCCCCCCCCCCCCCACCCCCCCCCCCCCCCCCCCCCCACCCCCACTGACTGACCATGTGCTTGTGGTAGTAGTCCCACCCCTTGGACACCGGTTCGACCACTGGGGTCCAGTGGTGTGAGACGGACAGACAGCAGTGCAGGTAGCAGCGCAGCTGTGACTCCGACACCCCCTGCAGCAGACAGAGGCCGTGGAACAGATATCAGTAACAGACCAGCAAACAAAGGAAGAGTAGGATATCACTACCGAATGCAGGCAGTGGTCAAACTGCTACCACAGACCTCAGCGTCCCAAAGTGAAGCTACGGCAGAGTTGGAGTGTACCTGTTTGAATGTGAGGGGGAGCAGTTCCTGCACCAACACCCAGTTACTAGGGAGAGGGAACTGAAGGGTGACAGGGAGGGAGAGAGGGAGGGAGGGAGGGAGGGAGAAGGGAAGGAGAGAGAGAGGGGGAGGGAGAGGGAGAGGAGGAAGGAGAGGAGGAAGGAGAGGAGGAAGGAGACAGAGGGAGAGAGGGAGAGAAAGGAAGGAGGGAGGGTGAGAGAGGGATGGGCTACTCTTGGTTACTTAGTAACATCCTTCACATTGGCAGAGCAAGTTGTGGCTCACTTTGTCAGTGAGGGCACCATTCTCAGAGAAACGATAGATGGTGGTCAGTTGGGACAATACCCACCAACTGAAGCCTGCCACATCACTGGGAGTGATGCGTACACAGTCTAGAGGAGGAGGGGGAGGAGTGGAAAATGAGCGTGATGAGAATGCAGAGGTCGAAATGATGTGCGGTCATCAGTCAATTTCCGTACATTTAGCTACACTAATGCACTTGTTCGGTAGGCGTGACCAACCAACATGCAATCACCTAAGTGCATGACCCATGGATATGACTGTACCTGGTTCGAATCAGCCAATTTCTCTTTTCTCTCTTTCTTTATGCATGAGTTCTAGTAAATTCCTTTTTTCCCCCCAATACACATACTGAACTGAACTGAATTTATTTCGTCATACAATGACAGGGTTACACAAAAGGTTGACCTATACGAGTGCTCCTATATACCCAACCAACATGGATTTGAATCTAGCTTGGAGAACACACTTTCATGCTCTTGAGATTTATTTTGGTAATGGGCACGGGCATGACCTAACATATTTTGTAAATGTCCAATCAAAATCTAAAGCTCATAGCTAGGAAATTTGACCAATCAGTGTAATCCTTATTTTGACCTCTGAGAATGGATCGTTAGTCATCGCACCTTCTTCCTCAGGGTCAGAGTTGTGCACCACATCCACAAGCACTTGTGAGAGAAGCATCCAGAAGGACTGGAGGGGAGCAACAGGAGGAGATTACTGACACCACATACACTCACTCCCCTCACACACACCTTGGTGTTGCTGCCCTCTGCCAGCCTGTCCAGAGTGCAGCGCAGCAGTAGCCACAGCTCCCTCACACAGGCACAAGGGAACAACGACATCACCACCTGCTCACGTAATGAGTCCACCTGGATTACACGACAAGCATACACCAGGTCATACCTCACAGCACCACACACACTACTGTGCTCACCTGGCTGTACCTCACATGCTCACCTGGCCGTACCCCACATGCTCACCTGGCTGTACCTCACATGCTCACCTGGCTGTACATCACATGCTCACCTGGCTGTACCTCACATGCTCACCTGGCCGTACCACACATGCTCACCTGGCTGTACATCACATGCTCACCTGGCGGCACCTCACATGCTCACCTGGCCGTACCCCACATGCTCACCTGGCTGTACCTCACATGCTCACCTGGCTGTACATCACATGCTCACCTGGCTGTACCTCACATGCTCACCTGGCGGCACCTCACATGCTCACCTGGCTGCACCTCACATGCTCACCTGGCGGCACCTCACATGCTCACCTCACATGCTCACCTCACATGCTCACCTGGCTGTACCACACATGCCCACCTGGCCGTACCACACATGCTCACCTGGCCGTACCTCACATGCTCACCTGGCTGCACCTCACATGCTCACCTGGCTGCACCTCACATGCTCACCTGGCTGTACCACACATGCTCACCTGGCTGCACCTCACATGCTCACCTGGCGGCACCTCACATGCTCACCTCACATGCTCACCTGGCTGTACCTCACATGCTCACCTGTGTGTACCTCACATGCTCACCTGGCCGTACCACACATGCTCACCTGGCCATACCTCACAGCAGCATGCGACAACAACCTCCTGATAATAGCGTAGGCCTCCTGCAGGAAGTGTGCTGAGCCTGATGGATAAGAGTGCACAAGATGCTATCATCTATCAGTTCGACCAACTAACACATTAATGTGAAGACAGTATACTATGCCGACTCCCAGAGTGTGTAGCTCCCATGTGCATTGGGGGATGGAGACTGGGATGAAGGTACCCGCATCTAGTGATGAAAACAGGTTTTGGAACTTACCACTAACTGGGACCAGCCTGTAGAACACTGAGAGTACTGTCCAATGGCTGTGCATCACAAGATGGACAAGGTGGTTGGTCACAGCCTGCTGGCCCCGCCCACCCAGACTGAGCATGCTCAGTTGCTCCTCTAGAGGGTCCAGCTGCATGCACATGGGAGAGAGGCGGGTGACAATCTCCATGGCAACGCTGTCAACTGCAGGGTGAAACCTGTCACTGCGGTCAGCCATCACCAGGTACCTTAGAGGAGGGTTAGGAGGTCACAACATGACAGTCAGAAAGAGTTGAAAGTGTGAGGTGCTCACCTGTGCACATAGCATTCCAGAAAGTGCAGGAAGGCAATACACTGTTGGAACACTGGCTGTAGCTGATCTGGGACGTAGAAAGAAGTCATCATTGCAGTCATGCCTCCTTCCTTGATTGCCTTTGGTCCCTACGGTAACCTCCTCCCCCTCCCTACCCCAGCTCCTCCCCTTCCCTACTGCTCCCTCCACCCAGTCCCCCCCCCCCCCCCCCCCCCCCCCCCCCACCACCACCACCAACCACCACCACCACCTTACCCCAACTGCTCCCTCCCTCTACACCGTCCAGCACTTCACAAAGTCTCTGCTGGAACAGCATGAAGGGGACATGTACGTCTGTTGAGAATACAGTGCATGTGACCAGCGTGTGACCACACAGCTCCACCGCACCCTCTGCCAGAAAGCTACCCGGAGTGGGGTCCTCTCCTCGGAGCAGCCTGTGGGGAGAGAGAGCTAGCAGTAATTACCCAACAAGCTGTTGTAGGGAATATCGTATAGTACTTCCAGAACCATTTACTGGTACGTGCAGACTGCTATACAAACACCTACCTCTGCATCACGCCAGAGCAGAGCATGCCCTCCGGAGGACAGCTCGGTACACACTGGCCCACCTCCATGCAGGAGAATGTCTGTAGAACTGCCATGGTAGGGGAGACATGAACAGCAGTAGTCCTTGTTGATTGTACAGTGTACTAGGGTGGGTGGGGCTGGCAAGCAGTGACAAACCGCATTAGTCTTTAATCAGTACTAGCCTCGTTCCCAGGCCTTCCACACCTCGAGTGTTTGATCGCTTTACTGTATGCAAAAAACGTTTTGCATACCGCAAGCGACCAAAAACTGGAGCTAGTGTAAAAGGTCTGGGCTAAATAGTAATCGAAGAATGTGGATACTTAGATTACTTCTGTTTTTCACGTAGCACTATTTGATCTGTACCTTCTCTTGCAGTGTGCTCTACAGGGCGGTATACATCCCATGGCTCCTCTGATGACTCCGCCAGTCCCTCACTTTCACTGAAATCCATACGAGCTTTGCAAGCTGAACCACGTGCACGATGTGATGCGCGCGCTATTTGGATTTAACCAATCAGATTACAAAACGAATCTCCAAATTTCTAATTGTCCGGAACGCATGGATTAAGAAAAATTGAAAGAAAAAAGAAACTAGTATCGAAAACTCTACCGATGGCGTCCTCCTTCAATCTCTGCAGGGCTGTCCTATTGCGCGAGCTGCCCCTGTGTCATCGCTGTCTGCAGCGGGCTCGGGGGAGGGTGGGAGCGAGGAAGCTGCCCTCTTCACAGCTCATAAGAACAGCAGTGAGTGAAAGTGTAGGCAACACTTCCTGATTTACGATTGTGTTAGTGGTGGTGTGACGGCCGGCCAGGGATCAACTGCTCTTGTTCACTGATTGCCGCCAGGTAGCCAGACTGTGTAGTACAGTGGTGAATGAGCAGGCAGCCTCACCATCTGACGTGCACGCGGTGGAAGAAGAGGTACCGGGGGTGCAGCTGGAACCAACCGCGGAAGAGATTGAAAATACTGGTTTGTACCTTTGAATGTTGCAGCACTATACTTCATGTCTTGTTCGTTGGTCTCCTGTATGTTGCCGTGCTGGGTCATACAGACTCGTACTTGTTCACAAGGTATCATCAGCTCACTCCACTCACTGTGCTTCTAATAGAGCCGTGGTTGGTGAAGGAGATTCACGCATTCTACCGTGGTCGTCGAAGACTGGCAGAGATGATGGGGAGGGACCCTGAAACCTTCACCGACAAAGATGTGGAGGTGGGTGCTATTAATAGAGTCACATATACTTTCTGGTACGTCACCATGCAGTCTGAATGCTATAGTGTTGACTTGGTAGTTGTGGGGAGTGTGCTGTGCTGCTCTATGCTTGCAGGAGGCGATCCAGTACCTCCTCCCGACGCGGCTGAGTGCGAGGGACGCTAGACCATTCCTGAAGGTAGAAGGGTGTGACTGAATGCTTGCTTTGTGTTGTGTCATGTGCAACAATTGCAGCTGTTTGTCTGCGCCTACATCTGCAGCATCCCTCCCACGTGTTCGCCAAGAGGAAAGGTTAGCTGAGAGTACAGTTGTTCCACGGAGTTGTTAGGCTACTGCCCTCCTCTCCCACCCCCAGCCTCTGCATTTGATTCAGCTGGTCGTCCGCTGGAGGCTGCATTCTACACTGGATCGCCTGCCTACCATAACACGATTTATGAGATCTACTGCCAGTACAGACTCCTGGAGGTAGCCATGGAGGACAGAATCCGAGAGGGAGAGGGACAGTTGAGGGAGGAGGTGAAGGCTGTGCCTGCTCAGTGGGTGAAGATGGAAAGTCTTTCAAACATCATTGCAGAAGAGATCTCTGAGAAGCAGGTTAGTGCGTCACGCTCAGCAGTACAGTCGCACGGTGTACACTTGATGTGTGCTGTCCACATTGCAGTACAAGGATCTCATCTCGCGACTGACCCACCTGGCGGCACACCCCCTCAGCAGTATGGCGAAGGAGTTCCTGGATCGATTCTGCCGCCCGCTGTTTTCGTACCGCTCCCATGCGAAGGTTGCACAGCTGGGGGAAGAGGGGAGAGCACGTGCTGTGGGGAAGCGGAAGACGTCTACTGCGTATGTGACCCTGCAGCCAGGGAGTGGGGAGGTGAGGGTGAATGGACATGGTCTGCTGCAGTACTTCCCCAGAGTGGAGGATCGTCAGCAGGTGTTGTTTCCACTGATGGTGACTGGGCAGATGGGGTGGTACAGTGTACAGGCGGTCGTGAAGGGAGGGGGGACCACTGGTGAGCCTTCCACTGGCTGCTAGCGTACTACACAACATGTTTCCAATGTCGAGTTGTCTGCTCAGGTCAGGCGGGAGCAGTCCGTCTGGGGATCAGCCGTGCTCTGCTGGCCTTCCCTGGGAACAATGGAGACCTTCTTGAGAGGGCAGGACTACTTGTACGAGACCCTCGGATGGTGGAGAGGAAGAAACCGGGACAGAAGAAGGCCAGGAAGAAGTTTGCATGGTAAGTTCAGACCCAGTCAGCGGAGTAGCCTGGTACCCAGGGGCCTGGGTACCAGCTACTGGCCGATTGGTTGTACTGAGCGTTCATAATCCCCCACCATGAATTACTCCAGGGTGAAGCGCTGATTGTCTGCTGGGCTCAGTACAAACTGTATTTATATTTCTGAGTGTGTAGTACCAGTTCATGTAATGTGATCACTGACCAGCTGCCCTGGTGCACCTGTGACTGTGGTGATACAGTGAGATGTATAGTACTTGTTATTGTGCTCTATGGCAGTCTCAGCCACATGTTCAGCATGGCCTTGTCCATTGTCACATAGCAGTGCTCTTGCTGGGAGGAGGGACTGTGTACGTGTGTGTGTGTGTGTGTGTGTGTTTGTGTGTTTGTGTGTGTGGCAACATTAGCTGGCATACGTGGAGAGCTGTTGGGTCACAACTCACAGGGTGGCGAGTCTTTTGGTTGCCTCCCCCACCCTCCTCCTTGCCTCCTGCCTGCCCGTGGGCACTCCCCCTTCCCTCTGCTCCAGCCAGGCCCGCGCTGCCTCTGCCACTCTCCCCACCCGGCACTGCAGCAAGCAGTGGTTGTACACCAGCAAGGGGGAGCGGTATGAACCACACACCCCCTCCCCCAGTAGCTGCAAGGCACGTCCAGGGTGTCCCTCACCCACTGACAACAATGCAAGGGTGTTCAGAGCATGTGCCTGGGGAGGAGAGTACACACATGCAGCGTGCACAACGCTCCTCACACAACATACTCCGTGCAGTCACCCCCTCCCCCTCCCCCCACAATCTGTGCACCCCCACCCCCACAATCTCTGTCCCCCCCAACAATCCATGCATGCACTGTTCACCTGTAACTTCCCAATGCACTGCACCATGTTGTCCGGTAGGAGTTCTTCTCTTGACTGTAGCCACTGGATCAGATTCAGACACCTCCGGAGGTATGGGGGGGGGGGGGCACAGTCGATCAGCTGCAGCTGCACCACACATCCTCCCACTGAATAGTACTCCTCCCACCACACAGTATCCTACCTCCCCCACATTAGCCTCTTTCCCAGGCCCTGCCCAGCTTTTCGGCCTGGGGACGAGGCTACCACCACACAGACACCTACCTCCCACAGCAGTGCCTGGCCTTTCTTGTTCTCCTCTGTTCAACATCAGCTGATGATCGGAAGCATAGGGCCTGTGCTAGAACCAGCACATGCCTGATCCCCTCCTCACTGTCCTCCCGGTGTGGTCTGGAGAGGATCAACTCCACTGGGGGCTGGAGGGACTCCACCAGCTGTGAGCACAGCTGCTCCGCATGACCATGCTCTCCACTGCACAGGAGGGCCTGGACGGTGAGGAGGTGGATGGTGGAGGTGGTGGGGAGAGAAGGAGGAAGAGCCTGTGGGGGTGAGGGTCGGGGGGAGGTGGGAGAGAGTTGGGGGATCGAGGGGTGAGAGTTGAGGAGAGGTCGAGATGAGAGAGAGCTAACACATGCAACGTCATACTGACTAGTTGGAGATGATCACCTTGCAGCCCACTGCAACCATCCTGGTAGCATCCGTGAACAGAGCAGCAGCAGGTGTGAACCTGCAGACACCGGACACATACCCTGACAGACAGACCGCTCGGGTACCAGACTCTCTGAGTAATGCAGCTCACCTTCTGAGCTGCATTGCCCTGCATGCAGCCACGTACAAAGCCTCCAGCACTCCGCCACACTGTGGCTGCCAGAGGGAGATGGCCTCATCACCCCTCCATAGTAGAGTCTCCAGGGGCTGTCCCATCTCCTCCCCTCCATCCTCCACTGCCTTCAGTGCCTGCATTAGTGTGGACAGCATTCACTCCATCAGGCTGACTCAGTGCCACTCTGCTTGCATACTCTTGGGTAGGTGTCCAGACCTCAATGAGGAGAGTCCTCGCCTCCATTTCAGCCTGGGTGTTCCCTACCCTCTGGTACATGGCAGCAACGCTGTACAGGGCGGGCAGGATGGCAACATTGCTGGAGCTCGCTAGACACTGCTGGTAGCTGCACAGAGCCAGGTGAGGCTTTTGCTGAATGAGAAAGAGGACTACCATGCAGAACGTTCCTCATTTTGATGTCCCATGAGCTGGTGCTTTGCATACCAGGCGAGCATAGCATCCTGCTGCCAGCAGTCTGGCAATGGCTGTGGAGTGTGGGGGGGAGGAGGTGTGCTGGAGGAGAGGGTGGACGGTGGACAGGGCCTCTCCGTAGCACCCAGTGGAGTACTGCTGCCACGCTGGCAACAGGGGGATGGATGTTCACGTGTATTGTGGATAGGGGCGGGACCATTGCTGATCAAGTGAGCATTGCTGCATTTCTGGAGCAATACTATTATACAGTGAGTAGCACTAAGCCAGTAAGTCTATAACTAGACTACACTAGTGGGTAGCATGTAACAACCTGTTCTGGTAACAACCTGAGTGCTCAGGCACACGTACCCAGCTGCACAGCATCGCTCCCAGGTGCTCAGGCACACGTACCGAGCTGCACAGCCTCGTTCCCAGGTGCTCAGGCACACATACCCAGCTGCACAGCATCGTTCCCAGGTGCTCAGGCACACGTACCCAGCTGCACAGCCTCGTTCCCAGGTGCTCAGGCACACGTACCCAGCTGCATAGCCTCGTTCCCAGCTGCAGAGCATCGCTCCCAGGTGCTCGGCAATCGCTCATCTCCCCAATTACTGAGTGCCTGGGAACGAGGCTAGTACCTGCACTGTAGTCCTTCTCCAATGATGAGCACTGCACGTTGCTAGCGGTCTCCACACGTTGTTTCACCAGAGCCACCAGTTCAAACACACTACAGCCAGCAGCATCCTGCATGAAGTATGCGCTGTACCATCACGGGACGGAGAGATGACAGTACACTGTACGTACCTCTGCTAAATTCGGCAAGACCTGCTGGATAGCACAGAGTATGGCATTCCCCTCAGTCACTGCATCTACAGAAAACAGACAAAGTGTGTGTGTGTGTGTGTGTGTGTGTGTGTGTGTGTGGCGAGTGTGTGTGTGTGTGTGTGTGTGGCGAGTGTGTGTGTGTGTGTGTGTGGTGAGTGTGTGTGTGTGTGTGTGGTGTGTGTGTGTGTGGTGTGGTGTGTGTGTGTGGGTGTGTGTGGTGTGCGGTGTGTGTGTGTGTGTGTGTGTGTGTGTGTGCGCGTATGTGTGTATTTGTGTGCATGTGTTCGGCTTACTTGATGCCAGGTGCAGCAGGGCCATACAGAATGCTAATTTCAGGAGACACCTCACTGCAAACGCTGCGGTGGGGTTGGGGATGTGGTGCAGATTGGGTGATGTGATGCGTGTGTACTGTGTAGGAGCGGGAGAATAACCTTACCATGCTCCCTCTGCAGCCCGGACACAATGGAGGGTAGGGCTTCTGCTAGACAGCATGGACGCAGACGCTGGTGCTGGTACACTGCACAGGTAACACGGGAGAGACAAACGTTAACTGATCCAGCAGTTGAGCGTAGCCCTGCTTCATTCAATACTTGTTTAGCCTAGCAAGGTACGGAGGTTGTGGTATGGTGGTCAGACCTCTTGTTACGAGTGTATCACAGCAGTGCATAGCGTGGTTGCAGGACCTCAGTCGCACTTCCAGCTGAGCCAGTGCACACACCACCGCTAGCTCAGTGGGAAGACTGTCTGATGAAGGAGGGAGGCCTGTGTGCGTGAGTGTGTTGAAGGTGAGACTGTCACAGCTCTAACATGAATACTCCAGTGCAAAAGGCACTGTCTATATAAGGTAAGGGAAGGGATTTCCCAACGGTAGGGGATTTCTGGACACAGTACGGCTAGTTAACAGTACAGTATCGGAAAGTTCGAAGTTAGTGTATGCATGTGCATTTATTTAATTTGCTCAAGGAGGGAATGTGAGGGCTGTGAAGTGCTGTGTCTGCAGCTGGAAATACCCTAGTCTGGAAATTGTCTCCCTTATCTTAACTCCTGTTCAACCTTAAACATTCTAAGGGCAGCACCCCATGTACCTCTGACCCTATCCCACAGTGCCTTGTACTGGCTGTGGATCTGCCACAGCTGCTTGACGTCACCAGTCACTGACGCCCTCTGCATGTGTGTGGACAGGGTGTGGGGGTATACAGGCAAGGTCAGCCGGAGGCATGCAGTTGTGGCGGCAGGGAGAGGTGTGTGTGTGGTCTAACCTGAGTCATGCACGCCAAGAGGTTGCTCTCTACGACCCACTGCTCCCTGCTAAAGCCCTCCAGCTGGGAACCGGCTATGAAGGAACACGTGCACCCATACCAGTTGTGAAGTAAGTTGCTGCGTATTCTTCAGGGGATAGTGTACGTACCCTGCTGCAATAGCTCCAGACACTCCTCATGTCTGCCCCACTGGTAGGCTTCTGCTGCACGCTCCAACTGCATCGTGAACACTGCCATAAGCTAGCTAGCTATACACATGGCTGAGCCACACCCCTTGCCAATTATATTATGACGTAACATACAATCCTATGGTAGAAAGCTATGGCTGCGCGGTACAGCAGGCGAATGTGGGAGTACTTCAGAAGCAGCGAGTTCAGGGAGTACCTGAGGTCCTGCCTGAGGAGAGACTACCTCTTTAGGTGCGCGGGGGGTATGAATTTATTTTGTACTAGTACTAGTATGGCCGACGACCCTTTCATAATTTACATTCTTCTCCCTTTCTTCACCCGACTGTGTGCGATGCTCCCGAAACAACAGTACAGTGAGTGCTATTTGTACGATAGACACTAGCTAGCAAGTGATGGGCTAGGGTTGGTACATAGATGACTCTATTATCTATGGTTGGTAGCTATAGGGTTAGTATCAGGGGCAATCCCATATTGGTGTGGTCACAGCTGCGATTTCCCCTCTTCTGCGCTAGTGTAGTGGGCTGGCTGCAAGATTAAGTTGTGATTGGGAGATCTTGATCCAGGAAGAGGTGGAATCGCTACACATTCGTGTTATTGTGAGGTGGATAGTGCTCTGGCAGGAAGTACAATACAACAGCTGAACTACAGCGCAGTCAAGTTAATTACTGGTCAAGAGCATTTTTTGATATGCGGTCGAGCAGCAAATGTACTGGTCTGAACCCACTTTCAGCTGTGATTACTGCATCTGTGGGAGTGACACCCTCTTAGCTTGGCAGTACATGTATAGCACACACCTGACACTTGTGGTATAACTCTCCAGAGAAACAGCAGCATGAGCTCCTCAGTGCAAGCTAGCTCTACCAGCATCCCCTTGCTCTGTTTATTGCATACCAGTACTCGTTTCTTTCTCTCTCCCCTCCATTGCACTCCTCTGACATCAGCACTTCTGGGGTCCCGGTGAGTGTGTATTGTGGTGTTGTGTGCTACTGCCCACTGATGTGTTAACTAGTTAGCCTCGTTCCCAGTCCCACGCCCAGCTTTTCGTCGCTTGCATTACGGTAATACTGCAAGCGACGAAAAGCTGGGCGTGGGACTGGGAACGAGGCTAGGTTGCACTGATAATCAGATTGGATATTATAATTTTAGCTGAGAATGTGGTATTGGCTGTCGGCAAAATGTAACTTTTTTCATGACTGGTGAGAAAATTGCATACTGAAAGGTAGAATATTAATATTTCAAAAACCTGATACATAATTATTGCGTTGGCTATCAGTATTGGCAGATTATATCACTATTGGCTAAATTCCATGCTGGTGTATCACAAGTGCAAAGGACATACTTGCACTGTGTAAAACTCGTGTGTTGCCGCTATCAGTGTGGTGTTGGTGTATCACATGCCGCCCTCTCCCCTTGCAGTGGCCAACTGGGGTCTGCCGCTGGCAGCCTTTGCTGACATGAAGAAGGATCCTGAGATTATTAGTCCCAAGATGACCACAGGTAGTACACGAGGTCATGAGTGGGGGGAGGGTGGTATGTCACAGCTGCTATGATTATTATCGGTACATTCCGTTGTTAGACCTCCCACTCTAACCAGCTAGAGTTATTCTGTTATTCATCTCGAGATGTGCACTTGGCAACCGCATTCCCTCCCTGCAGCTCTGTGCATCTACTCAGTGCTGTTCATGCGGTTCTCCATCAAGGTGGAGCCCAGGAACATGCTGCTCTTCTCCTGCCACTTCTTCAATGAGACTGCACAGCTCATACAGCTGGGACGCTGGGCAAAGCACGAGTGCGTGAGGCTAGATGCAATGTGTAAGCTCATTATACAGTGTACATTGCACTGCTGCTCCACTGGTACTGCAGGTGGTCAAAGAGGACGAGACAACAGAAAGCTTAGAACACAGTCATGGACAATACATGCACCGTATGGAGGTTTGCTGTGCAGTAACAGTGTAATACTTAGTTGGCTTGAGCCTCTTGTCTTAGATTGTTACTGCAGACTGCAGTAGGTGCTGTAGCACCAGTTCCAAAGATGTGTTGTATTTATACCAGCCATATACATATCAGAATAATTATTACCTGTTGGTACAGAGTACTACATGTCATGATCACTGTTGTACTGATTAGCTTCACTTTTGTTTGGTATCTTTCCATTCTAACTTGAACGTCTGTTTGTGGTGGTGGATGGGGTGTTTGTGGGGGATCTTGAGCTCCTGTTTGACTAGCTCTGCTGTGGGTTCAGCCTCTCTCTTCTTGTCAAAGTGAGAGTCATTGCGAACTCCAAGCATGCGGTTCCTGTGAGTGTGTGTGCATGTGGGGTGTCCTGTTGTGATGCCTATCATGGTGACCCAGGGCCAGTAGGCTGCATCTGCACAGCTGATAATGTACACCTACAGACCTAGCTAGCTGTTGGAATGTCCGTACCTGCTGCTCCCCCTGGCCTCACTGTCAATGTGTACCAGCTGCATAGCCAGCCACAGGACACAGTTTGTGTCCTCTCGGCCAAGGGGGGAAGGGGGTGTTACTCCCCCAGGGGAGAGCCCTTCCTCACAGCCCTTCACCATCCTCTTCTCACTGGCGTTGTCCGTTGCCTGAGAGATGAGGGGGTCATCAAGGCAGCCTGTGGTCACCTGGTTGCACGTGAATGTGTGTGTGTGCGTGTGTGTGCGTGTGTGTGCGTGTGTGTTTGTGTGTGTGTGTGCGTGTGCGCATGTGCGTGTGTGTGTGTGTGTGTATGGAGGGGGAGTACCAGGATGGGGGTGTAGCCTACTAGCCTGCAGTGACTCACTGTGAGTTTGTCTCTTCCACGGGACAGCAACAGGGGGTCATATTCCTCACTGCTGATTGTATCCAGAAATACAGCCTGCATGGAATACATGAAATGTGTACACCACAGAACCTCAGACTGCAAGACAGGACCTCCCTCACCTTTCTGTTCCTGTAACTGAGGTAACGGCTGAAGAGCCGCCTTTTCTTGTGGTCTAACTCCCTGCAGCCAGACCCTCCCATCTGTGAGGCAAGCCCTTGCTGGATAGGGGCAAACACACGCTCACTCCATTTTTGGTAGAGCATCTCCTTCTTGCACTGATCTTGGGCCTCTTCAGAGCAGATAAAGCTCTCCAATTCCTGGGGATGGTGGGAGAGGGGTCCTATACCTACAGGGCTAACCTACTCTGCATGCAAGCTACTCTGCATGCAAGCTACTCTGCAATGTCTGCATGCACACTTCATGGGATAACCTACTCTGCATGGGGCTAACCCCTACTCTGCATGGGCTAACCTACTGCATGGGGCTAACATGCTGGCTCACGGTACGAGGCTGTGATCGCAACTGTATCTGCCTGGGGCTACCCTACCCTACCCTGCAAAGAGTTAATCTGCTCTAAACTATTCTAACTCAGGCTATAAACCTACCCTGTGTGTGGCTAACCTACTCTGATCTACTCTGCATGGCTATACAGAACGTACACTGAAGAAGGTGCGTTCCTCATCCAGGACGGCCATGCAGAGGTCTTTGATTGCAGTGAGATCAGGGTCGTCTGGGAGGGCCTTGAAGAGAATAAAAGCACGTCTTACACTGTAGTACCTCTACTACTGGCAAGCACTGTATGGTTGCTCACCACCACCGCTCTCCTGGCCTTTCTGCTGAGCCAGTCCTCAATGTGCGCAGTAGCCGTACCTCGTGAGGGAGCCCTCACCGGCGACACCCCGCCCCCTCGCTCCGGAGAGCGCTGCAGTCAGTGAGGACCGTGATCCTAGCAATGTTCTCGATATGAATCACTTTGAAGCAGAGGAGTCTTCTGACCTTTGTTTCTGTCTCTTGCTCCTTTCCACCGCTGACCACTGGCGTCCCCAGTAGCGCAGAGCAGAGCTCCCGACGGTGCACTGTGATCGACCCCCCAGACGTAGACATTGTTATTTCTAACGTGGCTACCATGGTTACGAATGCTGCTGTGCACGTGATCATGCTAGCTAGCTAGCTAGCTAGCTATAGCTATATGGATGACTTACATGCACAGGCTAGATGAGCAACTTTCAGGGGCTGCTACACGATTCCCTTCTGGCCACAGGCCACGTGGAATGTTGCACTATCATTGGAAGGAGGGATGGCACCGTCAAGGCAAACTCAGCTGGATACGAGGTGAGCCCTGCACATGCTCTTATCCAACAGCCCAACACATGCCCATCCACCCACTCACAGCCAACTGGTGAGCAGGTCGATGCATTGCTGTCTGCATTCAGGGATACAGGCTCAGCTCGGGAGAATGGGATCCACTTCAATGGAGCAACATACAAGTGCATACGTGCAGACAAGAACTCCATTTATGCCAAGAAGGTAAGGGACCGGGAAGGGCTTATGTTCAGCAGTGGGTGCAGATACACTTCAACACCGTGGTGTATGAATGGATCCCCCCCCCCCCCCCCCCCCCCCCCACACACACACACACAGGAGGGGTCGGGGTTTGTTGCAGTGAGGACAGGAAATCTCATCGTGTTTGGCAGCTACTCCTCATCCATGTTCCCCAGCGTGTGTGTAGAGGCTGTGGAGAGACTGGGTGAGTGAGGGCTATCTCCGTTTCTGATGGGGAAAATATGAGCCTTTCGGGGCAGCCTGGTTAGGTTGGTAGCAAGAACTGCGAACATCATGTCAGGTGTGGAAGCTACAGAACCTTGCAAGTGTAATGACATTCTGGCATAGCCACAGCAAGGTATGTTCCCAGCCAACTGGTCCCTCCTCACACTGCAGAGAGTTTGGTACAAGACTAGGGTGAGGGATACATGGAGACTCCATGTAATACCTCAGCTGAGTATGCTGAAGGATTGGAAGCTGATCACATGAACCATGTGGCAGGATTTAGCCTCGTTCCCAGGCCTCCACGCCCAGCTTTGTGAGTGTGGAGGAGGCCTGGGCTAGGGCAGGAAGCTTATTTCCCAGGAAGCGAAACCAGAAGAAACCCTGGAGCAAAATCCTCCCTAGGTGGCAGGTGCGACTGGTGGGACTTGAACCTGTGGCCTCTCACACCACTGTCAAGTGCTTTAACCACTTGGCCACACAGTCACTTAGTTTACTCACTCTCCACGGCATGTTCCCTAGGCTAGTAAAACTTGATGGGTTGAAGCAGGTTTTGTTCTGTCACCAGGAGAATATTTTCGAGAGAAGGCGAAGTGATGCACAAACTGGCAGCAATCCACCATGGAAGCCACAGAATCGCTAGTACTTTCATTTTCAATATTTGTCTATATTGTATAGCAGCCTCAATATGTCTGTGTACACAACACATCATGTATGTGGATATACCTGCGTCTCTGTGCATCTGGCTGGGGTCATGGCTACTCTAGTGGTGGTAAGCGGCCAGAGTTTGAGACCTGGCAGAGTTCCTTGGGCCGTTCATTGTATGTCTCCACTCCCTCCAGCCTCCTCAGCACCTCCCAACCCTCCACCACACGCCTGAGAGGGAGAGGCCATATATAATCCATATAGAAGACTTTAATGGCTCTCAACTATGAACATACTACACAATGCTCGCACACATTGTCCAAATGTGAACTTCCCAGGAACCATTTCTGAACTGTATACTATGCAAGCCATACTCCACTTCCCACACAACAGGTACACTGCACAATGGATTGGCCTGTGACACTTCCTCACCCAAATGCGACGTATTGCCTGTCCATCCAAGGTGCTGGCTTGAGGGTGATGTAGAACTGGGAGCTGTTGGTGTTGCGGCCGTGGTTCGCCATACCCAGCACCCCACTGCCCTCGTGGGGAACAGTGAAACACTCATCTGTGCAAGGAGATACAGGAGTGGTCCAGTCAGGCAGGAACCATTTAGCCTCGTCCGGCAGTGGTTCTGGTTTCCCACTGTCCCACGAATACCATGTCCCCTAATAGCCCTCCTGGGGAAGGGGACGCTCTATCCTAGCAACAGTATAGTACCCAACCTGCTGGTATAACATTGACTGGCCAGCCTCAACTTATAACCTTCAGTCAGCTGACCCTCATATTAAAACTAGCTCTGTAGGTATTACCACCCTTGCTTGCAAGGTAGTTGGCAAGTGTTACCTTCAAACATAGGTCCATAAATTGACTCTCCATTGGCCCCGCTGCCTCCACAGATGTCTGAGGGACGTACGAAGGAGTGTGGCACTAACACAGGACATGCTGTGACTAGTAGCATTCATCATGCACACTCAGTGTTTGCAGAACACTCATTAGGGCATTGTGTCAAGCGCCAGTCACTGACAATACCACAATGCCATGTTGATGCCACACTAGAGTTGGCCATGACAATGGATTAAAGGAACACTTCTCCCCCTACCTCCTCCCTGGATCCAACCACCATGGACAACCCTGTGGAACAGGCTATTGACGTAGGAGAGCCGTACCCCAGACGTGGATGCTCCCCTCTCTCCCGTACACAGCACAGCAAAGTTTGCACATGTCCGCGGGCACAGATGTTTATAGAGCTCGAAGACCAACCGGCCAATGAGCTCCCCTTCGATACAGATGTCCATGAAGACAAAGTCTCGCTGTGTGTGTACGGTAGTGTATGCATGTGACAGTATAACATTGTGCATGTAATTTATGACCATAAAACAGAGGCTGACCTCGGGGTTGGTGATGTGTGTATTGTAGGCCTCCTTTGCAAGTGCCTCGTAGAATGGAAGGGGCCTGCCAAGAGGAGAGCCCATCCATCACATCATCCACAACACCATCCATCTCCCCCTCACCTGCTGTCCCGGTAGCTGTAGTGCTGTGCGGCCCACTCTAGGAAGTCATCCAGACCTCCAATCAGCTGGCTGTTGCTGAATACAGCCACACTGCCGGAGAAGCTCCACACCTCCCCACCATGCGACTGAGTGGAGAGGGGGAGAGTTGTACAGACTAACTTTCAAGAATCGCATGCAGTCACCAACACTACTTACGTTCTATTACATACATCCCAATTCCTACAGTAGGACAAGACTTGCTAAGTACTGTAAACAATTCCTAATAGAGATGCACTGACAATGGGAACGGTTATCGGTATCGGGCCAACAATCACCTTCCAGGTATCGGTAAATTTAAATCGGCCGATAAATGGAGCATGCGTATTGTATAACCATGTGCTAGCATTGTCAGTGCGGTGATGGTCGGGAAGTATAGGATGATGAAGACGAAGTCGCTAATTTGGGAGTTTTATTCAGTAGGAGAGGATTCAAAGATTTGCTGTTTGCAGTGCTTGTGGCCAAAAGATTTGAGAAAAAAGAGAACCTACAGTATCGGATCGGTTATCAGTACCGTTGGTATGTATCAGAATATCGGTAAAAGCCCATAATTTTTTATTGGTGCATCACTAATTCCTATCATATCATGTGGATGGTCACTCCAATAAGCACCCTACGTAGGGCTGCGACCGGGGATTAATTGACGTCTACCAGGTATATGGAGATGTAGGTGCATGTAGTATGGGTGTGGCTTACCATATTAGTAAACAGTCATGGTATAGAGTTTTGTGACGGTCACAAGCTTAAGGTCACCTGGTTGCAGTTCTAAGTGTACACAGTATGTGACCGCTGCACGTACATACGTCGTACGTACCCCTTGAGAGACGGTCTACATGTAAATAGTATAATGTAACCTTCTTCATCTCTTCAGTGAAGAGTGTCCACTGGTACTCCATCACAGGGACGCATTCCGGCTCGCTGCACTGCTCTGGGACTTCCCTGTGTAGGTTCTGGAAGGAGGGTGGGCATTAAATGGATAATCCACCCATAAAGCTCTCAATCTAACTCGGTACCAGACTCTTCGCCGTGCGCGAATAGTCTGGTACCGAGACTAATCTAACTCCTCCTTACCGAAAGTGCTAACTTGCATTTGTGGAAGTCTGTGGTGTACAGGATCCCCACCAGCCTCATGCGATTCATGCTGTGATGTTGTTGCGCTGCTGTTGATGCATCAGCATAATTAACGTAAGCTTATGACCAAATATGGAGAAAATTGCAATCAAGGTTAAAGAGGGGATGGCCCCGGGACTTCCAGACCCCTAACGTATTTTGGCGGGCTAGGTGCTACATGTAGCTGTACACCATGGATCCTGTGCAAGGTACGAAGTACCATAGCCCTTGTGTTTATAGCTGGCAGAGCTCGTTCCCAGGCTCCCATATATTTGTAGCAAGCCAGAGGACGGAAATGTGTACAATGTCATGTATTAATTCACGGTTTAATAATTTGGCCGTGCATGCGTGACCTCATCCACACAGGGCCTGGGTGCCGACTCGACAGATTCTTCAGCAGGACATAGCTAGCTCGGCATTACTCGGTATGGAGCAGGTGGTGAAGGTGTAGGGACCCAGAAGTAGTGACATGTGACCTCATTTGTAGAGAAGGTGGACATGTGATGCTTCACACCATGGCCAGTGACCCGGCATTCAACCAATATGGTAGAGATGATGGACATGTGATGCTTCACACCATGGCCAGTGACCCGGCATTCAACCAATATGGTACAGATGATGATGAAACCGACGGATCGTGTAGACGATCATCCCTAGTGATAGGGGTAGACCGACCAACTCACCGCTGGAAACATGGGAGTTGTATTGCGCAGGAAGAAGGTGAGGCTGGGGAGAACTATTTGGAGGCGCTTGCTCGACAGCAGCAACTTGACTTCTCTTTCTGTGATCAGTACCAGTGTCTTCCAGTGTGTGATAGACAAGGAATTGTGAAGGACACATGTGGCAAAGTATTGCTGATTGTAGGCACAGCATTTGATATTGTTGTGAACATAGACGGTCTGAAGGACAAGGCAGATGCAAGGAATTACTCTGCAAGGCGGGCAACATTTTACCGGAAGCCACAACGGTGGCCAAGAGCTAAACCAACCCCTGAAGATTTAGCTGAATTTGGTTTTATGTACCTTGGTCAAGAGGAGCGCGTACACTGCTTCTCTTGCGGTCTTGTGATCAGTCACTGGGAGCAGATTAGGGATCCACTGCGAGAGCACTTTACGAAGAACTCCATGTGTACCTTCATCCGAGAAAACTTTGCAGAGCAGGTGCGACAGTTTGAAAGAGAACGTCCACCTGGAGACCACAGTGCTAAGTTTGCCAACAGCTCTGCTAGGCTGCACTCATTCAGTGCATGGCCACTTGGCCATCTAGCCACGTCCTATCAGTTGGCGAGTGTGGGGTTCTTCTTCACTGGGATTGGGACAAGGGTGCAGTGCTTCTCTTGTGGTCTGAAGTATCAAGACTGGAAGAAGGGGGATATTCCTCTCCTTATACACCGCAAGCTGAGCCCACTCTGCCGATTTTTGAACACTCTAATCTCCAAAGGAACTTCCCCTTCTCCCACACCTGTACCTCCGTCAGGTTCCCCCACACCTCCTCCACCTTTCCAGTCGAAAACGCCCCTGCTCAGTTTGCATCACAGGGATGAGGTGTCTACACCACCAGATTGGGCCAATGAGTTCGTACGAAAACAATCCTTCAAGCACATGGCACAGCAGGTACCAGTGTTGAGTGACGACTGTGCAAGAGCCGGATTGTACTTCATTCGCAAACCGGATGTAATGCGTTGTTTCAGCTGTGATGTGATGTTGAAGAAGTGGGTAGATGGAGACGTCCCAGTTGAGAAACACCGGGGGGCAAACCCACACTGCAAGTACCTCCTAGAATTCTTTCCCACCAAGCTGGAGCAGCGATCCTCTGATGATGAAGGATTTGACCCCAGCTCTCTCCCCGAACCCATCTATGTTCCCCATAGTTCCCCCAAGAGCCCATCACCTGTGTCTCCTCTGTACAGCGGACTCTCTCGACTCCACATGGAGCCACAGTTCCCCTCCTACTCCTCACAGTATAGCCCACAGTTGTCTTTGTCTTCCCATCGTACCACTCCCTCTTACACCAGAGAACAGCAGTCTCCCTCCTACTCTACCTCAGCCCTACCATCACAGTATGCCTCCCAGCACCCCTCCCTCCTCCACCCCTCTGACCATCACTACAGCAGACTGACCCCGTCCTATCATGGTTCTTCTTCGGCCGGGTCCAACCAGTCAGCCTCCCCTGCTGGTAGTGTTCGCCAGTATTCCCCAGCTTCTTCCTACAACTATGACCCTCTCTCTGCAGGTCGACCGCAGTCAGTGCGCTCTACCACTGGGAGCCAGTATGTGGGCCCCTCTGGGAGCCAGTATGCGGACCTCATGGGGAGCCAGTATGTTGGCCCCTCTGGGAGCCAATATTCCGGTCCCATCAGTGACCAGTACATTGCTACCCCTACCAGCCACCAACCCAGAGATGAACTTGTCAGCTACCCCTCCTTTGGTCCTTCCTCCTCCTCCTTGCATCCGTCCTCTGTACAGGTCATTCCTGAAGAGCCCCTCTTCTATATGAGCCAAGGAAGACACGTGAGACTGCCTCCATCCTACCATCAAGCACTGCACAGGACTCCTCTCTCCCTCCCCTCTGAACGAACCAAGATGAATCCCGTGCAGCTGCCACAGAACTACACGGTATGTATTCCAAATAAAGCCCACCTTGTTATTTGTCAGACCTGTGTGATTACTTTGTGTGTCCCTCCCTCCCCGTAGGCTCCCGTCTCTGCCGGCAGTGAGGAGAACAAAGTGTGTGTGGTCTGCATGGATGCCCCCCTACAGATGGTACTGACTCCTTGCGGCCACTTGTGTGTGTGTGACGGGTGTGTCCATCTGATCAATCAGTGCCCCATCTGTCGTGGACCCAAGCAGAGTGCCATCAGAGTTTACCTCCCGTACTAACACCAGAAGCAAATGATGACAGTGGCCTATAGTGTGCAACCCCCGGTGTGGAAGTCACGAATGCATGCACGGCTGGAATGTGGCAGAAAAGAAACGTGCTAGAGGAAAATCACCCAGAATACAGCAGAAATGGTCAAGGACAGGGTCGGTTGAAATCTGTTGACCACAATATTGTTTACTGTTGTGATTTATGATAAATCTCGCTTGTAAACAGTTAAAAACAGTGCATCAAAATTGGTATGCCAGCTATGGTGTATAAATGTTACACACACGATGTGGTAATGTAGCTCAATTGATTCAAGGGAGGCTGAGCACACTAGTTTGAGCTGAGCAGCAGGGGTACTCTGTCATCTTCACTGATCTGCACCTGTAGTCCACCATCCTGGCTGGGTAAGACATCGTTCCCACCATCCTGGCCGGGTAAGACATCGTTCCCACCCTCTGATGTGGTCTCCATGCTTCTGGTAGGTACACTCACTGATCTAGATGGGGCAATCTCCTGAAGATGAGAGAAAATCACAGCTTTGCTGAGTCAGCAGTAGGGGAGATATGGAATCTCAGGGCACCCTTAACTGGGGACTATAAACTCAGTTGTCCTTTGAGTCCTCTTTTCAGAGGTTCAAGAACTTTAGGGATTGTCCTTTGTGTCATTGCAGAGAGCACTATCTGAGGTTTCACTATATGGTAATGTGTTGGATGATTGGATCGAGGTCCACACAACTGCTGTAGACATGCTTCACTGAGAAACCCATTAACACATTACCACTGATGCCTGAGCCTCTGTGGACTTGCTTCGATGTAATATCCTCTGATGCCTCCGCTCTGTAGGAGTGGAGGAGGGGTCAGACGCGCTCTGGCGGTGGTACTGCAGCCGTGCCCGGGCCACTGCAACGCGGTGGTGGACGTCCACGTAGAGGTCGGTCTCATCAATGATCTCCTCACCAATGAGCTCCTCGATCACATCCTCCAGAGTGATAATACCTACAAGCTCCGGCTGTTAGAGGAGGTGGGGCGGTGTGAGAATGTGTATGTGACGGAGTGGGTTGTGTCTTTACCTGTATTTTACAAGCTTCGTTATGTTTTCTCTCTCCGTATTTACATAATTATACAAAAATTGTACTGTGCCAATGCCCTCTGGGTTGTGCTCTATATGAGCTTTGAACTTTGAATTGGCACGCAGTTTCCACTACTAAATTGTGCGGAACATATACGTGCACTATGATACTGATGAAGATGTAAAATCAGATGTTTCCTCGAGATTGTGCACGTGCAGTTAACTCTTTACCAACCATAAGAAACAGCTTAAGGAAGCAAAAACCCTGTATTAAAGTATAACGCCTAGTATTAAAGCACCCATATAAATTCTTATGGGCTTAAGGGAGCTCATGACGGCTTTTGCAGTCATTGGTTGGTAAAGAGTTAATGCATGGACAATACAAGTAGTGTATAATTGTCCATGGCAGAACGCTGTGCATCCAACCTTTCCAATTCTTTCATGCAACCTCGAGACTGCGTTGTGTTTGCGCAATCTCAGGATTGGCACACAATTTCCAGATTCCGATGATGCAATTTCAAGATTGTGCAATTTCTTAGATTGCACGGAATGTAGATATTCAGTCAATACTGGCTGTATAGGCATACCAGCTAAGGGTTGCCCACACCAACCTCTGAGGAGTTCGTCTCCTGCTGGTAGACTATGCTGAGGTGACCTGAAGTGGGAGGAGCAGCAGACAGTCTACTGCAACAGTGCAGGTGAGTATAGTTGTAAGGAAACAATGGGAGGGATTGTTCCTGTCGTTATGGCAACAACAATACTTTGGTTGACACTAGCCTCGTTCCCAGGAGAGCCTGGGACCGAGGCTAGGTTGACACCAGGTGGATATGATAGGCTGCATATTAGATACAGTGAACTGTGCTGATATGGGTGTTGTCATTGCCAGAAACTTCACTGAGTTTCTGCAACGAGCAGGGGCTTACTCCTTCCAGTCTGGAAGCGATTGAGTAGATCGTAGAGGGGGAGGGTTGTGAGGCAGGAGGGGGGAGGGGTGTACGCCCCCTCCAGTGTGCGGACAGGTGTGCAGTCATCAGGATCCAGTTTGATGAGCCTCTTCACAAGCAGCATCCCAACCACGTTTGAATGAGTGCCCTCAAACACTGGCACACGAGAGTGGCCCTGGTGGAGCAACTGGTACATGTGTGTGTGTGTGTGTGTGGTGTGTGTGTGGTGTTTGTGTGTGGTGTGTGTGTGTGGTGTGTGTTTGTGTGGTGTGTGTGTGTGTGTATGTGTGTGTGTGTGTGTGTGTGTGTGTGTGTGTGTGTGTGTGTAGTGTGTGTGTGTGTGTGTGTGTGTGTGTGAGTGTGTGTAGTGTGTGTGTGTGTTGAAATGTGTGTGAGTGTGAGTGCATGCAGGCAACTATGTAACACTTTCTTGTGCACAGTTGTTCTTCAACCTGGTTAGATACACGTCAGTGAACCTCCTGACATGGCGTCTGGTAAGGCAGCTCACTACTGTGGTAGAATGTGCACACTTAGCCCCTTCCCCAACTCTATGATAAATGAATGTGCCCTAACTGCACATTAATTTTGCTCCTCAACCCACAGACCACCTGTTCTTAGAATGGAGCAAGTGCTTGGCTGGTACCTCATTCATAGCCACTGTGTCAATGACACCGTTGATGTCGAGCATGAAGACACTCTCCAGAGGGGTCATGACATCTGCCACTGTCTTGTCCCGCATCTCCAGAGCACTCTGGTGTGTGTGTAGATACTCATAAACTGACAGTGTTGCAACCACTTGCGTGTGTGAGGGTGTTACCTTGACGATGAGCACCTCATCATAGGTGAGTGGCTCCTCGTTCTCATGCGATTTATTTGCATGCAGTTTCACAAGCTCTCGTAATTCTGGTGGAGGAGAGGAGGGAGGGGAGGAGGAGAGGAGGGAGGGGAGGAGGAGAGGAGGGAGGGGAGAAGGAGGAGAGGAGGGAGGGGAGGAGAGGAGGGAGGGGAGGAGAGGAGGGAGGGGAGAAGGAGGAGAGGAGGGAGGGGAGGAGAGGAGGGAGGGGAGGAGAGGAGGGAGGGGAGGAGGAGAGGAGGGAGGGGAGGAGAGGAGGGAGGGGAGGAGGAGAGGAGGGAGGGGAGAAGGAGGAGAGGAGGGAGGGGAGGAGAGGAGGGAGGGGGGAGGAAAGCAGGAGGAGGGGAGGGGAGAGGATAAGGGGTATGGAGAGGAGAGGGGGGAAGGGAGAGGGAGGAGGAGAGGCGGGAGAGGATGAGAGGGTAAGGGGTACGGAGAGGAGAGGAGGGAGGGCAGAGGGAAGAAGAGAGGAGGGAGGAGGAGAGGTGGGATGGGATGGGAGAGGGTAAGGGGTACGGAAAGGAGAGGAGGGAGGAGAGAGGAGAGAGGGAAGAGAAGTGGAGGGAGGAGGAGAGGTGGGAGGGGATGGGAGAGGGTAAGGGGTATGTGAATGTGTAGTATCGTGGTTCCGACCATCAATAAGTAGAGTATCACACAGTACTGATGATAATACAAGGTTGGTACAATCACCCAGTGCCTTGTATGCACAGGAATACCAGACATCAGACATGGAATTTACAAGTATACACAATATAGCCAGATACGTCCGGACAGGAGACAAGAATGTGAGGTCACAGCTGTTCACATACTGCATGCAGACAATATATCACAGTAGGGAGAGGAGAGAGAGGATTGGGGAAAGGAGATGGGGACATTGCAACCAGCAGGCCATCAGGATGATAGAGCTTCTCACATACACTATAAACCGCACACCTGCTCTTCTGAAGAATGTACCATGCTCCTTCCCCAGTATACAGTCCAGCAGCAGAGCAATGGGGAAGGCTATTGGGACGAGCACGATCATCAGTACCATCACAATCCTGGGGCAGGGAGGAGAGGGGAGGAGAGGGGAGGACCGGGGGCAGGGAGGAGAGTGGGGTAGGGAGGAGAGGGGAGGAGAGTGGGGTAGGGAGAGGGGAGGAGATGGGGGTAGGGAGGAGAGGGGAGGAGAGGGGGGTAGGGAGGAGAGAGGGGAGGAGAGGAGAGGGGGGTAGGGAGGAGAGGGGAGGAGAGGAGGTAGGGAGGAGAGGACCGGGGGAAGAACGGGGGCAGGGAGGAGAGGGGAGGACCAGGGGCAGGAAGGAGAGGGGAGGAACGGGGGCAGGGAGGAATGGGGGCAGGGAGGAGAGGGGAGGAATGGGGGCAGGGAGGAGAGGGGAGGAAGGGGGACAGGGAGGAGAGGGAAGGAAGGGGGACAGGGAGGAGAGGGGGGTAAGGAGGAGAGGACCGGGGCAGGGAGGAGAGTGGAGGAAGTGGGGCAGGGAGGAGTGGGGGCAGGGAGGAGAGGGGAGGAATGGGGGCAGGGAGGAGAGGGGGGGACGGGGGCAGGGAGGAGAGGGGAGGAACGGGGGCAGGGAGGAGAGGGGAAGAACGGGGGCAGGGAGGAGAGGGGAGGACCAGGGGCAGGAAGGAGAGGAACGGGGGCAGGGAGGAGAGGGGAGGAACGGGGGCAGGGAGGAGAGGGGAGGAACGGGGGCAGGGAGGAATGGGGGCAGGGAGGAGAGGGGAGGAACGGGGGCAGGGAGGAGAGGGGAGGAACGGGGGCAGGGAGGATAGGGGAGGAACGGGGGCAGGGAGGAGAGGGGAGGACCAGGGGCAGGGAGGAGAAGGGAGGAATGGGGGTAGGGAGGAGAGGGGAGGAATGGGGGTAGGGAGGAGAGGGGAGGAATGGGGGTAGGGAGGAGAGGGGAGGACCGGGGCAGGGAGGAGAGGGGAGGAAGGGGGGCAGGGAGGAGAGGGGAGGAATGGGGGTAGGGAGGAGAGGGGAGGAATGGGGGTAGGGAGGAGAGGGGAGGACCGGGGCAGGGAGGAGAGGGGAGGAAGGGGGGCAGGGAGGAGAGGGGAGGACCGGGGGCAGGGAGGAGAGGGGCAGGGAGGAAGGGGGGCAGGGAGAAGGGATGTTTGCAAGCAGTTCAGACTTACGGTGAGCAGTAGTAGCCAATGGCCAGACCAAATCTGGTGCACAGGGCCTGGGGGATAATCCTACGGCAGGCAGGGAGACAAGAGGTATTCACATCCACAAACAGTACAGTTGGGAGGGGCAGACTACCACTGCACTAACAATACAGTGGCCAATACACCTCAGGTTTGACCAATCAGATCACTGCAGTCATGGCGTGGTAGTCACATTGGGCCTTTGAATATATTTTTTTAAATGGCCTCAGCTACTCACTCTCCAAAGAGCAGCACAGCCGTGACAGAGACGATGATGGCAATCACCTCACTGGTGATCTTTGCCAGAAAGATGGGCATGGCTTCCACAGCTGCTGCATTGGAGATCAGCAATGTCACCAGGAGCAAGTGGTGCCTCCGTACCAGCATGAGGATACGCTTAGCATATTTCTGCTCCCGTGGTTTCCCCCCTCGGCAGAGAACTTCCAGCGAGACCTTGTCAAGGGAGAGGAGGCCCAATGTGAGCCCAGACATCAGACCTGAGGATGGGTGTGTTGGGGATGGGGGGACAGTGGTCGAAAAATGGTTTGGGAATGAGATGTATGAGCTACCCAAATGTGGCCCGGCCCTGCCCCTCTCACCAGCAAACAGGACAAGTGCAATGTAGATTATCAGGTATGCCCAGAAGAGGCCTTCGGTGGCATTGATGGCCTCCTGCTTGTGGAACTCCTCGCCTCCACATTCCACCGTGTTAGGATCCACAAATGTACATGTAATGTTCGTTAGATTTCCATCCATCACATCTGCTAGGAATGTACCAGCACTCTTCAGCATTCCCTACCAAAACTGCTCCTACGACCAGTTCGCCCCGCCCAAATACATGATTAGATAGCCTCGTTCCCGGGATCGGGGATGTAAGGTTCTTGTAAAGTTTGAAACCCATAATTGGTACCGACTCATAATACCAGCACCTACCTTATAGCTTACGCCTTGGCTGGGTGGGCGGGGCTAGTGACGTACAGTCGTACACAGTTAATTCCATACCTGTGTCTTCATGTCGTTGCCTTGCCATTGAACATGCATGATTGTACTGCTTGGATTTCATTTCTTTCAACAGCTATCAAATCCCTTGATTGGATTGCGACAGGTCATATATTGGAGAAACTGGAAGAACCCTTAAAATCAGACTTATACTGAACACCAGAGAAATTGCCAGAATGGAGAGCTGCAAAGGTCGGGTGTGGCACAGCACAGCATAGAGGATGACCACCGAATTGATTGGAAAGAGAGTGTGGTGATAGATCGGGAAATGAACTTGTAGAGCTACAAAAGAAGAGTGAAAGAAGCCTTGTACATGCGGAAGTTTCCTAACTTCAATCAGGACACCTTGGAATTTCAACACTTTTTTTTTTCTTTTCTATATAATCGTTTCCTATTTCCCCTTTTAACAGCTGCTTGTAATTTCTTATATAACTTCCGGTGAGCGGTGTACATATATAATGCCTGTCTCATGCATTCTCTGTATTGACCTGAGGAATTAAGATCAGCACAGACTGATCGAAACGTTGTCATAAAAGTTCTCCTGCCGTGCGAAGTCCAACAATTGACAATCAACAGCTAGTATGCATGTCACCCAGTTCAGTCCGTCATAGGGACATCAATCTGCAGGAGATGCCCTCCACAGACAACACCGTGATCTATACAGTGACTAAATCACCTGCTTCACTTTGTGAGTACACACAAAAGATCAGACTCCAGTGGATAAAATCAGTATATAATGCAACTGTTGAACAAGCTAGCTTGGCCTCAGCAGCAGGGGAGTTCTCTCGTCGATCTGAAGGTGCAGCCCCCTCTCCTGAGGGGAAACACTGTCCCCACCTTCTGATATGGTCTCCAGATGGGGGGCTCTCTCAGTTGGCACACTTGCCGACATGGTGTGCTCCTGTGGGGTCAGACACCATCAGATGAGTCAAAATCATAAGCACATGAATTATTGCCGTACCGTGATGCATGAGTCAGCAACTATCATATGGCAGGTTACTGCTCATGGAGGATGGCCACGTGCAAACATTGCAGAGGAGTAGTTGTATAGGGTGGGCTGTATGTCACAGCTCAAGCATTTCGTATTTGTTGAGCTTAACAGGAAAGACTGCACTGTTTACATGTAAGCACACAAAATGCGGGAGCTGGAATGCTTATCTAGGTATCCATAGCTCACTGTCCTCTATGAACACAACAGCTCACCCTATACTACTACATGTTACTCCTCTGCAATGTTTGCATGTGATTCTTGCCTCAGGATGGACGGTCACGGGGACCTGGGAAGTTCGCCGAAGGAAGTGTGGCAGCATCATCCCTGAAGGCCGTGCTACCATGGACTTGCTCCGGTGCATCAACCTCTGGTGTCTTCGCTCCGCTGGGGTGGAGGAGGGGACAGATATGCTCTGGCGGTGGTACTGCAGCCGTGCCCGGGCCACTGCAACGCGGTGGTGGATGTCCACGTAGAGGTCGGTCTCATCAATGATCTCCTCACCAATGAGCTCCTCGATCACATCCTCCAGAGTGATAATACCCACCAGTTCTGGCTGTGAGAGGAGGTGGGTGGATGTTATGGCATGAAGTGAGCATCCACATACAGGCTATCTACATGAGTACATCAGAGGACCAGCTAAGCGTAGCCCGCACCAACCTCTGAGGAGTCCGTCTCCTGCTGATAGACTATGCTGAGGTGACCTGAAGTGGGAGGAGCAGCAGACAGTCAAATTAAATCGCAATGTTTATCTTAATGAGCAGGGGCTTACTCCTTCCAGTCTGGAAGATGTTGAGTAGATCGTAGAGGGGGAGGGTTGTGAGGCAGGAGGGGGGAGGGGTGTACGCCCCCTCCAGTGTGCGGACAGGTGTGCAGTCATCAGGATCTAGTTTGATGAGCCTCTTCACAAGCAGCATCCCAACCACGTTTGAATGAGTGCCCTCAAACACTGGCACACGAGAGTGGCCCTGATGGAGCAACTGGTACGTGTGTGTGTGTGTGTGTGTGTGTGTGTGTGTGTGTGTGTGTGTGTGTGTGTGTGTGTGTGTGTGTGTGTAAACTTCCGAAGTGTTCCTGCAATACTGGTGCTAATTGCTATGCTACTGTAAAGGTAGGCATGGCAACATGCAAGCTAATGGTAGCGCTGGTAGTATACTAGTTCTGGTATATGTGTAGCTGTATCTTGCTCTTGCGTACCTCATTTATGGTTGTCCTATCAATGACACTCTTGATGTTGAGCATGAAGACACTCTCCAGAGGGGTCATGGCATCTGCCACTGTCTTGTCCCGCATTTCCAGAGCACTCTGTGGTGTGTGTGTGTGTGATACGCACAAACTGTGACAGTGTTGCAACCACTTGCGTGTGTGAGGGTGTTACCTTGACGATGAGCACCTCATCATAGGTGAGTGGCTCCTCGTTCTCATGTGATTTACTTCCATGCAATTTCACAAGCTCTCTCAGTTCTGGGGAGGAGAGGAGGGACGGGAGAGGGGAGGAGGAGAGGAGGGGAGGGGGAAAGGGAGGACAGGAGAGAGGGAAAGGCGGAGGAGAGGGAGGGGAGCGGGGAGGAAGAGGGAAAGGATGGAGTGACATGGCAATAGTGGATCTACTATCATGCACACCTGCTCTCCTGAAGAAGGTGCCATGGTCCTTCCCCAGTACGCAGTCCAGCAACATGGCAATGGGGAATGAAATTGGGTAGAACAGCGCCAACAGCAACATCACAATCCTGGGAAGGGGAGGGGATTGAGGGGAGGGGAGGAAAGAGGATGGTGACATCACTTCATGATCACATGGAAACAATCAGACTTACGGTGAGCAGTAGTAGCCAATGGCCAGACCAAATCTGGTGCACAGGGCCTGGGGGATAATCCTACGGCAGGCAGGGAGACAAGAGGTATTCACCATCAGTTGGTTGTGATGGTTGATTATTCAACTACATGACAACAAATGATATTCAGCTCAGCATCGAATCAATCAATTCCCAAGGAATATCGCCCACAGTGGTAGTGACCAGCCATGAAACAGATGTTCAAAGGCCTCAACTACATTTACTCACTCTCCAAAGAGCAGCACAGCAGTGACAGAGACGACGATGGCAACCACTTCGTTAGTGATCTTCTCCAGAAAGATGGGCATGGCTTCCACAGCTGCTGCATTGGACAACAGCAATGTCACCAGGAGCAAGTGGTGCCTCCGTACCAGCATGAGGATACGCTTAGCATATTTCTGCTCCCGTGGTTTCCCCCCTCGGCAGAGAACCTCCAGCGAGACCTTGTCAAGAGAGAGGAGGCCCATTGTGAGCCCAGACATCAGACCTGAGGTTGTGCGTGTTGGGGATGGGGGTGTTGGTGATGGGGGTGTTGGGGATGGGGGGATTTAAACATACGACTGCAGCCAAGATGAGCTGACGGCTGAAAACGTATTTGGGCTGGCAGTGTTCACATGGGCCTGTTGTTCCCTGAAGGGTGGTGAAGAGCAGCTGTGAAAATTACTTTGGTGAATTACGGACAGTTATAGGGACAGGATTTGATAGGGAAGCCATTGAATGCTTTTCAAACATGGTTCAAAGGTTGGGCTTAATTTGTTTTATTACACCAGCTGATCACTGCTACAGGAAAGATGTCAGTGATTAGCTTGGTCTGCCATCTAGCAGGGACCTGTGTGCACTAGAGTCGGGAGAGGACTACCAGATCACATGCATAGTAGTGTACACGATCTGATGAACAGTACGGTAGACCATAGAGTGCAATTACCACTGGTCTTAGTCTTGGTACCAGACTATTCGCGCACGGCGGATAGTCTGGTACCGAGACTACACTGGTCTTCACCCTCCACTACAGCTCACCAGCAAACAGCACAAGTGCAACATAGATTCCCAGGTAGGCCCAAAAGAGGCCCTCTGTGGAACTGAGGAACTCCTGCTTGTAGAACTCCTCCCCGCCACACTCCACTGTGTCAGCATCTACTACTGTACAGGTGATGTTTGTTCGATTGCCATCCATGGTCAGCTTGGACATGAGGGTTCCATCCATGCCATACCTGTGGTGTCTGGTAGGATCAGAGAGTATATTACCTATGCATAGGATACCGTCATGCCATAGACAAATTTAATTATAAACCTGTCCTCGTAACATTTAGTCTGGCTGAGGAAGACTGCCTCTACTCAGTGGTTTCTAACCAAAATTAATACAGTAGGCCTAATGAATTATTCTCAGCTCACTTCCGTCCGTCACGCAGCCACAGTTCAGTGACAGCTCAAGGTTGTGTTAACTATAGGTACAAAGGTCATAATAATTATACTAACGTCTTGGTAATGATTGATTTGCTTACTCAGCACATCTGATACAATGGCTGCAGTGCGCTTTGCCTTCATCGGCTGCGGGAACATTGCTCGGTTCCACCTGCGCGCGCTTGGGGAGAGCATGCACTCGACGGAGGTGACTGCTGCTGTGGATGTGAGCAGAGATAGCGCGGAGAAGTTTTCCAGCTTACTGCAGTCGCCATGCGAGGTGGGCGGGGCTAATTTAGCAGGAGTTTTCCTTTTTGTAGAGAGGTTGTCCCCTTTAAATTTGGAAGAACAGCAAAAATCGTCCTTTGTGGAGAGGTCGATTATATTATGCAAGTCCATGTATACTGGTCCTGCTGGCTGCACCCACTTCTGCCGGGGTAATAAACGCACATTGTCATACATAATTATACCTACACAATATTGCAGGTGTTCATGTCCCTGCATGATGCCCTGCAATGGGGCAAGTTTGATGCGGCGGTGCTGATGGTCCCCCACCATCTCCATGAGACCTACGCTGTGCAGTGCTTGGCAGCAGGCAAACATGTCCTGCTGGAGAAGCCTCTGGCACACACCCTGGACTCCTGCTGTAGGCTGCTAGAGGCAGCCAAGGGTAGCAACCGCGTGTTCATGGTCGGAGAGAACTCACCACATTGGCCCGAGGTAATGCAGATAATCATCTCAAGCCATGGAAACTTCTTGACAGCCATTTTTGACATGTATGGTGCCTGTTGTGGCTTACACTCTGAATGTAAGCATGAGGAGTTTATGTATTCAGCTGTAAGAGGTGGAACTGGCCTTCTATATACACTGACTGTGGTCTGAAATTAATTGCAGGTTGTACTATGACATTGTATCTTATCTGTGGCTGTGCAGGTACGCAAAGTGAAGGAGTTGATAGAGAGCGACGTGATTGGTGAGCCACACTTTGCCAAGGCAAACTACTGGGAGTCATTTGGCAGGTACTGGATACTTTGCGTGGCTGATCATGAGGAGGCATTAATTTCACTGTGATGGAGTTGTAATGAATGTGTTGGCAAACTCACTACCACTTCTGGACATCTGCAGTACCTCTCTGCTGAAGGACCCTGTACTGCGTGATCCTAGCCACTGGCGGTTTGACCTGGCTAAGTCCGGGGGAGGGGTACTGATGGACGGGGCCACACACTGGATTAGACCCCTGAAACTATGGTCAGTCAATCAGAGGGGAAGCAAACAGCTCCACCTCTTGCCTTTGATGTGTACTGAGGGCTAGCTACCCCGGTGCCAGTGGGGAAGTGCACCTCCATGTTTGCTGCTGCAGGTTTGGCGAGTTGGAGGAGGTGGTGGGGGTAGTGGGACACCCGTACCAGTTCAGTCGTGTGGAGTCCCTGGCCCAGGTGTTGCTGCGGTTCACCAGTGGGAAGACTGCTGCCCTCTACTGCCACTATAGCACCGCCCCAATGCACCCCCTGCCGTTTTTCCAGGTCTTCGGAGAGAAGGTATATTGCAGAATAACACCAGTATACTGTGTCAGTATGACGTAATGCAAACAGAATGGAATGGAGTGCATGAGTTCTGGGACGAATAGTTGTGGTCCACACTCATTCTATTCGTAAGCTTCACACCTAGATGCTATTCATACAGACAACTACTGAAATCTGATTACAATCATGCCTTGGTGCCATCACTTCGATATAGGGTGAGATTGTGGTCAAAGGCAGCTTCGATGGAGGCATGTCGGTGTACACAGAGGACAACCCAACTGGCAGGGACCTCGGCTGCCAGGGAGGGTACAGTGCAGCCTTCACCCCGCAGATGGAGCAGTTCCTTGGTGCAGTGGTGGGCGGGTACCAGCTGGAGAACAGCGGGAGGGAGGCTCTGGGGGAGGTGAGGGTGGCACAGGCTGTGTACCGCTCCCTGGAGAGCAAGAGATGGGAGGTAGTACAGGCCACTGAATCTAGCTAGCACCAGTTATAATTAATCATGTATGACAACATTAATTCAACTACACTTGTACGTTATGTGTGATGTTGTGTGTAGTCTTGCATAGTTACTCAATAACAGTTGACATCACAGCAGTCAGCTACAGCTATTAAGTATCAGTAATCTTGTGAATTGTGTAGTTGCTCTCTGACAATAATTGTATGCAAGTGCAGTTCAGCTGTACACACAGAACACAATCACATCACGTGCTGAATGCATGTGATCAAAAGGAGAAGGCACAAAACATGAGATTGCTAATCATCCGTGTACATATCTGCAATCATTTGTAGTGAGTTTGTCGCCCTAGGAACGGGGGGTGGGGCGTCAGGTATCTCTCCCTCCGACAGTTCTTCTCCCTCCAGCCATCGCCCACCCTCCTCTCCCCCTAGTCTCCCACCATCTCTCTCGTCTCCCCCTGGCCTTCCTCCACCTCTCTCCTCTTCTCTCAGCCTCCCTCCATCCCAAGGCTGTGGTGTGCTGACATGGGGTGGATCATCAGCATTACCTGCTGCCTGTGGAGCTGGTTGTAGTGCAGGAGAGATGCGTGGCTCTCACCCAGTGATACAGACTGTGCACAAACAGATTCACTACCCACTCACTAGTGGCTCGGAGGTTGCTCTCCTCCCTCAACACCACGTGCAATGAGGGGAACTCAACAAGTGTTTTGTGTCTGAGGTTGTCACAGAGACTCTTGTCAATCTCTAACCGGTCATACCTGCAGGCAGTGTAGAGGAGGTCTACAAACACACACACACAGTCACTCACTCACACACACCTAATTATCTACCTGGGTTCTCTTGTCTGCCGTCCCTCTGCCAGGAAGACCTCCACACTGTCCGCACCTCCACACACATACCTCTGTAATCTAGGTCAGAAAGCACCAGCAATGGCACAACACACACACACACACACACACAACCGGTACCCCAATGTTACCCCATCACATACTGACGCTCACCTGTGCCTAGCAATGGGGTCACTCTTTGATGGATGGATGTACTTATCCAGCAGGTCCCTCAGCACAGTGTTTTCTGGGACGCTTCAAGATGACACACTCCAAAGTAAGTACTAAGGTACAGTACACAAAGCTATGTATGGCCTCATTGCCAGGTTCTCTCAAGAAAGATATCCTTTGATAACAAAAGTGATCAAAGAAAGGGGTTGAGTGGCCTGGACCGATCTAGCTATAAGTTCTGTGCACTTCACAACAAAATGAATTATAACACAAAGCAAGTACAGCTCACCTGTCCTCCTGGAACTCAGTGCCACTCTGTGGAAACACCAGGTGGACACGCCAGTGGATGGTCCAGCGACGCCTGATGACATAAGCAGTGAATCACAAATCAGACACGAAGCCCATAGTTCTGGTGCACAGGAAGTGCAGTGGCACGTGCCTGTGTCCCCGCCACACTGTCCTGGAGGTGTTGATGGTGTGCAGAGACATCCCAGGTGGCTGGAGGAGGACAACTGTACCACGCCTCTCAGCCGTGGAGCGTACCCAGTGAAGCTGTGGTGACAGAGAACCAAACACTGTACACTGACTGTACTGTGGTGACAGAGAACCAAACACTGTACACTGACTGTACTGTGGTGACAGAGAACCAAACACTGCACACTGACTGTACTGTGGTGACAGAGAACCAAACACTGCTCAGGGCCATTAAGGGCTGGGACCAGCAGTTCGGATGCTATATTTGGGCCGAGTTCAGGTCAACATTTCAAGGAGTGAAAATGTATTTGAAACTTTTCATCACTATTGTTTGTAGCTCCACCCTTTATGTTTACAGTGACGTCACTTTTAGCCCCGCCCACCCAATTAGTTGGCTGTACCAGCCCCGCCTTCTACCTATACTAATTCACTAAACGCGTCATGCGGAATTCTAGCGAGCAAAATCACCGGATTGTTCCTGGACCAATATGAACTTTATCATCAGCTCCACCTTTTGGCCGTTGGGAATAGTCGATATCTCCTTCCAAGGGGCTGCTACTGGCAAATGTGCCACACCCACTACCCATTTTATCCTCCAGTTTGCTACTTCAGCGGCAACATACGAACTTTTCCCAACGGCGAAATCCAAGACAATCGTACATGTTTTCCTTTGAACTCAACAGTAGCTTCCAACATCGTTCGGGCGAATTCCGCATTCTTTACTTCCGTGAAAGAGCCACTGTATGCAGCCATGATGAGCTATTAAGTACCTAGCACGTGCGACTAAACGAGATACATGTGACTGTCACGCGCGTGAAAGTTTTCTGTACAACCGCACGAAACCGATAAGTGCTTGGAACGATTCTTGGAAGACTCCCGGTGTGAGATCTGTAGTGATGAAGCACATGCAGTCCTCAACAAGCTCCATTTTGCAAGGTAAGAATTTTAGCGTGTGACAGATCGCCTGACTTGCGGTTTATATAATTTTGCCCACTTCCTCGTCGCTATAGTGAAATCGTTTACCGCAATCGCGTTGGTATGGTATCGGGAAGCGCGCGCACAACTGCTGGTCCCAGTCCTTACAAGGCCCGAGTGTACACCGACTGTACTGTGGTGTCAGAGAGGAGAACATGCGCATGAGATGTCCACTCTACCTTGCTCTTACTGCCCTGCTGTCTGTTGTGACAGATACGGTCCCGGTGTGCAGAATCCACAAAGCGACCCACATCCTCCAGAAAGTAGTAGTCTGAGGTCATAATCAGAAGGGACAAACTGGTAAGACCAGCAGGAGACCACTGAATCACGGGTTAGTTTCGCTGGCCAGCCGTATTTTATTGTGGGTGGAGTGAAAGAGAAAATACATCTAGGTTAATGGTTCGAGTCCCACCCGCCAGAGGAGATTTTCTTTCTCTCCTAGGAGTCAACTCAGCTCTAACCTAATAAATGAGTAGGCGTGCCTTGAAGGCTGTTTCGCCTGATATACCGCAACCTCGGACATAGACGTAGAACAAAAACAGCACCCGGAGAGACAACTCCTTTTCAAGCCAAGCAGGCTCGCTCTAACTCTGAAGACGCCTTCTGTCATGACAGTTCACAGCAGAGACAGAGCAGAAGCTACACACAAAGTACGCCACATTCATGAGCTGGGCAACTTTAATTGACATTCCATACCCATGACCTGTAACGTTTGACCACGCAATCTTTCTTGGCTGGCCACGAGTCCAGACGTACAATGTATACATTTCCTGTCAGCTCCCCCCAAAATTTGGCTCGTGAGACAGCTACTCACCACTGAGAAGCTGATTGTCATCAAACTGTAGGAGGGGGACAAAGGCAGTCTTGCGTCTCTTTCCGTCACAGCCATGCTCCAGCTTGTGTTGCTTCACGCAGGGAAGGCTACATGAATTCAGATGAATTAGAACTATATTAATCGGTATTCTAATTATAGTGCACTACGCCCTCTACCTGCATGATCGTCTCTGGCATCCAGGGCAGCAGTACTTCCAGGGATGATTCCTACAGGTTTCGCACAACCGTCTGCCGTCCCCCCGCGACAACATGCCTCTCTCTTCATACATTACCGCTCAAACCCGAACTGAGCTAGCTGAGGCAAGCAATATTATGCCACGTGCACAGGCACGCTGCGTGCGCATGCGCATGCCCCATGCCGAATCTGATTGGTTGGTTTCTAGACCTTTGGCGGGAAAACGTTCCCATAATGGTGCTTCTCTTCATAATTGATGCCGAATGTGAGTTCGAGTGTTTGTGCCACCCCACGTCCTCGCATATCATGCTCAAAGCGGTGCCACAACCACTTCTCCGGAGTCAATTTGATCAACCGCAGAGGGAAGGGCCAAACTGGCGTCAAACCTGTAAGTTGCCAGATCTGAATAATAAAAAACGCACTGCCAGAATACCAACAAGCACGTTTGCATAGAATGCTACCTAGCCAAATGATGATTATAGTATGAAACATTATTATAACGGTGTCTCATAATACATACCCTAATACATACCCTGTCTCATAATTGGCTCATTAACTCTTTACCAACCATAAGAAACAGCTTAAGGAAGCAAAAACCCTGTATTAAAGTATAACGCCTAGTATTAAAGCCCCCATATAAATTCTTATGGGCTTATGGGAGCTCATGACGGCTTTTGCAGTCATTGGTTGGTAAAGAGTTAACATAATTATTTGATAAAAATGCAGCCAAACTGCAGTACAGAGAAAAGACTGAAACTTTTGCCTACCATGGATTGTTACTACAGTACACTGTTCCACCCAGCAATCATGTAACTGTATGTTACGTATGGTAGGAGTCCATCACGGGGAGTGTGAATTAAATCTACCATAGTACAATCACATCCTGCATGTTGATAGCTTGTTAGTTAACTTGTAATGGTTTCGTGTCTCATAATAGGGGCAGCTACCCTAAGCATACCTGACTGAAGTCAAGCTTCACTATTATTATATCAGGAAGTCGTTGTATATAATTATGGCAGTTGGTCACTCCCACACCTTGGATACAGCCATGCACGAACACAGTATACGCAATAACAGCGCATCGGCAGAGATGCCCGGTGTTTGTAGCTGCACTCTATCCTGTAGAAGTTCTGCGTGGGGTGTGTGCTCTATGAACACCTCTAGTTAATTGGTAATTATTGTTTGCCATTACAGTCAAACCTCTGATAGTGGACCCTCCGAGATAGGGACACAATTATTATAATAAACCTCTCTACAAAGGACGCTTTTCAAGGTCCTAATTATGGTTCTAATACATTTTGAACCTCCGAGAAGAGGACAACCTCTCTACAAAGGACAAAAGACTTGAATTTATATTGTTCCCAAAGTGTCCTTTGTTCGGAGGTTTGACTGTACTTCTGTGTTCCATTACGCTGGAGAACACACCATCCTTATTCCACTGCAATAGGCAACAAACAGTTCATGATGAACTTAGTATGCCATGGGTTTGCAACAACTGTAAATTATAGTCTCAAGTTGTTAGTGTTCGTCACTCCTGTTTCTTGTCCTGGAGGGCTTGAATGCGCTCAATGTAGGTAGGGTGGGAGAGATGGAATGCAGAGTAGAGGGGGTCTGCGATGGGAAAGGCCAAGTTGTCCTTGTATAGCTTGGTGAGGGCAGAGCGCAAAGCCCTGGCTCGCTTCAGCTGCTGGGCAAAGGCATCAGCCTGGTACTCAAATCTGCGGATCAGCTGGGTAATAAGGAATCCAAAGACCTGCATGTGTGGTGTAGGAATGAGGGTGTGACATTAGTACAGTACCCACTCTAAACAGTACACAACTAACGATGCCTACAACATAATGCAGGCAGCTAGCCACACCTCATTGTAGGGGATGAAGATGAGCTGGAAGACAAGGATGAGCCCAATGATGGTAGGACGGGAGGAAGGAAACCCGAAGCTGGTGTACACATCCTGCTGGTGCAGGAAGTACCCAAACATGAAGAGTGTCAGAAAGAAGTTCACCTGTGGTTGAGTGCGTATGTGGTGTGAGGAAGGTGGATACAAGAATTGTGGTGCTCAAATCACCTTTGCTACACTTTGAAGCCACCAACACTCGAACCACACAATGTCTCCTGTATAAGATCATCTACAGCCTGCATCTACAGCCTGTGTCACTCAGTCATCATGCACCTCGTAATCTTGTCTCTAATAATCCCTTTGCTCAAACTCCATTTGCACCACACTTGGAATACGTTAGATCGGATCATCAATACTGGTACGGGGAAATTTTCACGGTATTCGTGGATGAAGTAAGACCGCGAATATTAAATACGCAAAATATTTCCCACAGCTAGGTGCTAGCGCGCTAGGCATAACAGTTACTGTCCTTCGTGTTCCTGGGCTCACGCTCTTTCCTGGCAGTTGCTTTGCTGTAGACGTGGTAGCTACGCATACACAGCTCGATCTCTAACTCGTCCATTGGCGCGATCTCACGTGTCAATAGTAAACTAGTTATGATGAGCGGAATTGTTTTTTTCGCGGGAAGTACTATCCGCGAAATAATTATTTGTTTATCACGTTTAGTGGCTAGACGGCGAAATTATTGCCATGCGAAATAATCGGCAACTACGGTAGCTGATGTTGCTATGTACATGTATTCCCTTGTTTACATGCCTGGCTTGGGCTGGAGGGAGGTGCACCATCATTAGTACATGATGCAACAATCCAGAGAGTGGTGCATTGCATACCCCCAGTCTGGTGGACAGACCTAGCCAATACAGGACTGACCTCGGCAATGCAGATGTTCTTGAGGTTGTGGCTAAGTTTCCAGTGGCCAAGCTCGTGTGCCAGCACAGCCAGTATCTCCTCCATAGTGCAGCCCTGCAGTGTGTAGTGTTGAGTGGGTGTGTAAGGGGAGCAGAGCAATAGCTACATTGGTAACACGCAAGGATGAAATTACTTTTTTCTTGATCTCCTCTGGTTCTGCCTTTCCAGCGTCATCTTGTTTCACACCCTCTTCTCCTCCTTTCGATTCTCCCTCCTCTTCCCTCTCCTTCTTCTCCTCCCCCTCCTTGTCCTCCCTCTCCTCCCCATCCTCCTTCTCCCTCTCATTCCCATCCTCCTTCTCCCTCTCCTTCCCCTCATTTTCCTGTTCCTCTTTCACTGGCATAATGCCCTCCTCCAGCAGAGTGTCAAACAGCACAATACGCTTGTTCTTCCAAAACCCATAGAAATATGCATTGCTGTGAGCAGATCTGTGAATGAATGTGTGTGTGTGTGTGTGTGTGTGTGTGTGTGTGTGCGTGTGCGTGTGTGTGTGTGTGTTTAGCGAATGCAAGCGTCATACAGATAAAGGAAGTACACAACTTAACTGAAGTTTGGCACAGATGTGGTTTATGCAACTGACCTTTTTGATCCCTCAACCACAAGGATCTTTCTGAGAGGGAATTGCAGGCTGGAAGCAAGGCCTTCAATGGAGGACCTCAGCTCTCCAGCCGGGAGGGGTGTGAACTTGTCAAAGAAGGGGGCAATGTAGTCATGGTAGACCATCACCCAAGTCTGGAGTGTGTGTAGTGCATAATGCTAATCAACGCAATGAGCTACTGTACTGTAGGACAGCAGATGAGGTAATGGTAGGGTCATCCCTACATGCATTTTGGTACTTGTAATGGCCCTCCCATCACTAACAGGTTCCCTGGTAACGCCAATGGAGTATGAAATCATGCAATTACAAACGTACAAAATAGTGTCACCAGGATCAACACACCACCTCCAACAGCGTCATCAAACTATGCATTCTTTACAAATGGTTATACACTACAACGTCAGAATGGTGCACGGTTGCATGCAACATCAAGTGCTGGTGACATGACAGGCATGGGAGATGTGTGCCATATCTGATGTCACAACATTGTATGACTGCAACCTGGCACCACAGTCTCACCACCAATGTTTACCAACACCCTCGGAAGATTGGTCTTGTGTGTAACCGTGTGTGTATGTACCAGGGAGATGATGAAGAGGAAGATCCAGGCATAGATATAGAAGTATTCTCCTCCCCACTGGATGACGGCAACCAGCCCAGCCAGGATAGGGGGAACAAGGAGGCAGACGAGGATGAAGGCCTTCAACTTGTCCTTGATGAAGAACTTGACCGTCTGTGTCAGAGTGTGTATGCATGCCCTAGTCACTGACGGTGTATGATGCTACAGTTGATTGTGTACATTATAAAACAAGACTTGGGGAAATGTAAATCAGTTCAATGAACTGAAAACGTTTTACTGGAAACAGACTGGTTCCAGACATGTGACCTTCCTGGAACTGACTGCACAAGTAGTGATCAAAATACGACAGACAGACGGACGTGGATATTGGGCGACAAGAAGTATGGAAACACACGTACATGAACCGGCCCTGGCCCTAAATACCCTAACCCAGCGCCCAACTTCCTGCTGGACCACCAACCACTTTGATCGGACATGACACCACCCAGGAGGCGCCCTGTAGTCTGACACACCTGACATGACACACCCGGGAGGCACCTCGCTGTCTGGCCCACCTGGGAGGCGTCTGGCCCACCTGTTTGTTGAAGCCATGTTTCTCCTCCAGCACAAACGTGGAGTACACACTCCAGGGAAGTTCTGTAATGGTGGAATATGTGAGCACCAGCAGCAGAAACATCACCGTCTGGATCACCTGTGTGTGCGTACGCAACAGAGATGTGTCCGAAGGGAACACCACTCATTTCCTACTTCGCTCCTCGAATCGAGCAAAGGCTATGTGCTAACAGTGAACCTTTGATGTGCCGTAGCTTAGCTGAATTGAAAACACACCTCATACTCTTCTCCATAGCCCATGCGAGCAGTGACAGACCCAGCAGAGTGCCATGCATACGGGATGGCACCGACTATAATGAAAACCTGAGTGTGTGTGTGTGTGCGTGTGTGTGTGTGTGTGTGTGTGTGTGTGCAGGGTGAGGGTCACAAAGTCGTCCTACCAGCAGGCTTTGGTATGCTAACATGCATGCATATAGTCTACATCTGGTTAAGACCAGTGGAAAGGACCTACAGTCCTACACTTGACTCATCCAACGTAACTTACCAGGAACTCCAGTTCCTTGAAGAGGCTGTGTGCCATGGAGAATGTGCTTTTGTCCAGCTGGTACAATCGTGACTTATCAAATGTCTTCTGGTCAATCTTCCCTTCCAACTCTGAAGGTACTGCCAGCACAGTGCGGTACACATGCCGCTGCGAGGGGTGTAATTTGATGAAGAACTTTGTTGTTACTGGCTAGGTACAGTTGTTGTGGTTGCCATGTTCTAGCTAGTGTATAGCATATGGATGTCAATGTATTGCCACAAGAGCGCATGATGACATCATTGTTTTTTCCGCCGCGCCGTGAAAAAACAATGATGTCATCATGCACTCTTGATTGCCGCTAAAGGCGCTAAATTATGGAAACTGTTAACATGAGTCTGGAGAGCCTACAGTATCGCTTGGGACTGGCAGCTGAATAGGAGGATGTAAATCCTACCCTGCATGAGAATATCCTGATTCAGCATGGGATATGGGATGCAGTGCATGCAGTGCACGTGGGTTAGCTACCGTGACCCCCCATGCCCAATGTGTTTTCGTATGGTTTTCTACCTTCTCTTCATAAGTTCAGAGGTTCACGCCTCACCTGTCTCCACTGCAGGTACGTTTCCCAGAGAAAGGCTACCCAAACGAACACCAGGCACGGCCACAAGTAGTCCATTGCCATGCCCTGGCTTTCCTAGATGACGTAATTGCGATTGTACGCCGGCGCGCGCAAACGCTGCAGCGTCGACGACGCGTACGCGTACGCGACGTCGACGTCGACGCGGTACGCGGCGTCGATCGACGTCCGGTACGTCACGTCAGGAGCAGTCATCATGACGCAGTTGAGTTTGCGTGAATTACGCTCTAGGTAGGGCATGCATATAGTGAATGCTATCGTGCGCCATGTAGCTATTGTAATAAAGCATGCCGTCCAATTCCTCTTACCAAATTCATGACCAGCGTAGACGTATTGATTTTCCTGCAGAACTGACTATGTCCAGCAGTTTAGGAGAACCAACGAAACAACCCATGGCATCGCTGGAGGCGCATTCAGCAACGCACGACAGCGCTAGGGGCCGTGCATCGCCATCTCCCTCTGGACAACGCGCACCAAATGTCCGGAGGCGCCTGAGTAGAACGAAGCAACGCGAGAGACTGGAATTCTTCCGCAAGTACAGCCCACTCGGCAGCTCACACCAACTCCTCTCAGGCACTAACCGTGGGCGTGCGCACTACCCACGGCCTAGCGAGGACTACACGTCATGGTCGCTGATGCTGGACCCAACCGGCAAGCGTGCCTTCTACTGGCTGATCGTCATCACGTCTGCAGTCGTGTACTTTGCTTGGACCATCGTACTGCGCGTGTCCTTCCCAAACGTGCAGCAGTGGTTCTTGTGGGTGTTGCTGGACGCGTTCTTCTACGCACTCTACGCGCTGGACTTGCTGGTGCAGATGCGCACTAGCTACCTTCGTGACGGTATTCTGGAGGAAGATCTTCGCAAGATGCGCGTCTACTACACTTCCACGTGGTACTTCAAGCTAGATCTCCTCTCCGCGCTGCCACTGGAATGGGGCTATATGCTAGCGACGTGGTCTGTTCCTCCGACAATACTGCACTGCTTCAAGTTGCTGAAGGTGTACCGACTGCGGCAGTTCGCCGACCGCATGGAGAGTCGCTCCCACTTTCCCAACCTTTGCAGGGTCCTCTTCCTAGTGCACAACCTCCTGGTGATCATCCACTGGAATGCCTGCGTCTACTTCCTCCTCAGCCATTGGATTGGCCTGGGTAGTGACACGTGGGTCTATCCAGACACCCATAACTCTGAGTGGGGGAACCTCCTGCGGCAATACATCTACTCCTTCTACTGGTCCACCCTCACTCTTACCACCATCGGAGAGCTACCAGCTCCCCAGAGCAATGTGGAGTATCTCTTTGTCACATTTGATTACCTTGTTGGCATACTGATGTTTGCAACACTGTTGGGCAATGTTGGCAGCATTATTGCAAATATGCAGAAAAGTCGCACCAAATTTCAGAACAAAATGGACAGCATGAAGACCTACATGAGGGAGACAAGGGTCCCGGACCACCTGCAGGAGCGTGTCATCAAGTGGTTTGACTATCTATGGACACATGGACACCCAGTGGATGACCAACGTGCTCTGAGTGCCCTCCCAGAAAAGCTGAAGGCAGAAATTGGGATCCATGTGCACTTTGAAACCCTGAAGAAAGTAGATTTCTTTGAGGAATGTGAGCAGGGACTACTATGGGAACTTGTACTGCGGCTACGCACTCAGATCTACTCACCAGGGGAATACGTTTGTAGAAAGGGTGATGTGGGGAGGGAGATGTACATTGTGAACAGTGGTCACCTGGAGGTGTCAGCAGAGGAGGACAGAGAGGTGCTGAGGGAGCTGGTACATGGAGAGTACTTTGGGGAGATCAGTGTGCTGAACTTGGGCAAAAGCCATCGTCGACGAACTGCATTTGTGCGGTCAGTTGGTTACTCTGCACTGCTATGCCTCTCCCAGTCAGACCTGATTGATGTGCTAAAGGAGTATCCCAAGACTATGGAGATGCTTGTGGAGAAGGGGAAGAAAAAACTCGGTGTGGATGATGAGCAAGAGGAGGAGGAGGAGGAGGAGAGATGTCACCGGCTGATGTCATTTGATGAGGAGGAGGATGGTTTGTTAGTGGAATCATCATCAGAAGGTGGAGAGGAGTTCCCAGGGCCTCCCATTGCCCTGCAGAGTGTAGCAGACCAGGTGATCAATGTTCACATCCGCCTCTCCCAGGTGGAGTCGCTACTGAAGGATGTACTGAACGAGGTGCGTAGTGACAGGAAGAACAATACACATCTGCCCTCCATTCCTGAGAAGATCCGAAGGAAATTTTCCTCCCCCCACTTCTGAGCTCATTGTCAACCACTCCATATTCTTTGCTGTGATCTGAGTTTCTCTGACGCGCATACCAGAATCATACACTCTTTGTAACTTCCATAATCACTTTACGGAAAAATTTTTATTGTACATCTGTCAGTGTAATACTTTATGGCACATAATTATTTCAGTGAGACAACCTATTGCTACTGCATGGAAATGATAAGTGAATTAGGGTAATGAAGAGGTGGCCAGTCATTACAAAGTTCAAATGACTTGGTCAGAATTGGAAGTACCACTCTTTTGCCTCCTACAGACGTGCAGGTTGTTATGGGAGAAATACATGCGTCAGTAGTGCAATGGAATGCAATCAATGACAGCTGTACAAGTGCTGGTACTTGGTATGTAGATGGTAATTTTACTGCATGTAGGAATGTACATAGTCTCACATCTTAGATCCAGCAAAGGAAGGGAGGATAGAAGGCGTGATACTTCTGGCATGTCTGACAGTTAACAAGGCACTCACCGTGGTGGTCGGCTGCAGTGTGCTGAGCAGTGTGGGCATACTACTGCATTTCTGGAGACTTGCCTCAGGCAGTGTGGACACGGCTTGTAGGAACGTCCTGCTCTGCCCATTCCCTCACATTTCTGGGGCCTGGGTGTGTGCAGGCCACATTGACTGCAGTACATGTAGCTATAGTTAACACTAGCCTTTTTCCCTGGGGCCTTGACTGCAGTAGTTAACACTAGCCTTGCTCCCTTGTGCCAGGGTGTGTGCAGGCCACATTGACTGCAGTAGTTAACACTAGCCTTGTTCCTTGCGCCGCACCGCAAAAATGTTTTCGGAAACGTTTTCGGCGCGGCACAGAGGAGAGCCTGGCTAGGTTAACACTGTGCAACATAATCTGAAGTGTTACAGCAACAACACTTTGGCAGAAATGTTCTCTGTAATGAAGCACCTTTGTCTCTCTGCCTCCCTCTCCCTTGCCTGTACAGAGGCGTGGCATTCGGCCAGTGGAGGCAATCCTATGGTGACCCTCATGCTGTTGACGTCTTCGAGCATCCTAATATACTGCGCCTTGGAGGAAGCAGCTAGCTTTACATGGGCATCCCACTGAAGGGCGTCCGACAGCTCGGTGAGCTGGGAGGAAGGGGGAGGTGGATGGTTACAGGACACTAAACAAGGGGCAACCCATTCCCATTTGGCTTGCCAGTACTGAACCTGTCCAGTGCTGTGCACATGCACATACCAGGGTATCCACTGATTAGGTACATGCAAGTGACAACTGAATACACTGGTCTCAGACAGTTTACGATTGCATTATGAGGAAATTGAGTGCAGTCATTAAACTTTGGGGTGAAACTGCAAAGTGGGAGACACTTGCTCATGTACATACGTACATAGAGAGGGCACAGTCACACTCAATTGGCTTTCAGTATTTGGTGGTGGAAATAAAGAACTCTTCAGGACATGTCACAGAGGGAGATTTACCTACCCTGTGTATGTCCACGTCGATCTCCTTGATCCTGTCGAGAAGGCGTATCCTCTCCACCCCAAGCCTCTCCACCTCACCTTGGCACTCTGCTATCAACAGCTGACTCCTCTCACTGTCACCCCAGCATCGCTCCACCTGGCCCTCCAAGCGACCCAGACCACGCTGTAGCTGCCTGCAGGCAAGGGTCACAGTTTCATAGACCAGACCCCTCCATGGAAACTGAGCTCAAAATACTAGCCAGACTAGAATAGTGAAGCAGATCCACAAGAGATAAACTAATTTGCTTCTTGGGAACTTTTGTACAAGAAATTAGCAACCGATCATGTTGCCTTTTTCACAGGGGGTGACACTCCCATAGACACTGTAGTCACAGCTGCGAGTGGGTCAAGAAATCTTGACCTCATTAATTTTTTGCTAATTGCAAGACTCTTGACCGTTCGACTGTGCCATATTTCAGCCGTTGATGGCTTGACTGGCAATAGTATACGGAAAAATGCGTAGTGACTCCACCCCTTCCTTAGTATATGGGGTCAAGATTCGCCGATAAGCCTGGTCACAGCTCTGACTATGGCGTCTATGGGAGTGTCACCCCCTTGTTTTTCTTCGATGGTAAAGAGATTAGTCTGGGCAGGAGCCCATAACGTTATGGGCTCCTGGTCCGGGCCAGGAATATAGACACCCATTTTGGGTATAGCATCAGTACTAAAGTCTATGCGGCATAATAATAATAAGACACTGGAAAACAGTCACTGGTAGCATATCATGACTGGATATGAAGTGACCCGTCTGTGCAGATTAGCTAACTATAACAACCACGTACAGAGCTGGAAAAATATGATATGCCTTCATAGCCATCAGCGTACCCCAGTTCTTTCAGGCTCCTCAGCTTCTCGATGTACAGCGAGCCCTCTAGTTCTGCTTCCATCTCTACTCGTTCCCAGGCTCCTATCCTGGGAACGAGGCTGGTCAAGAAAGGCGAAAGGGATTTTCCCCAATGTTTATAGCGCTATTTGGCGCGTCACTGCCCACGTGGAGGATTGTCATGGCTGTTCAGCCTTGCCAGCAGCTCTCCCTGGGTAAGCGAGAGGGTAGAAACTGTTACTTGACGTGAGACTAACAGCTGCCATTTCTCTCTCGCAGACAGCAGTTCTGAACATGGTTTCATCCGATTCTACCGCTCCATGCCAGAGGTCTGTGTGATGTGGAGTAGATGCGATTATTTCTTGTCTGATGCCTGTAAACAAATCATCGTGACACTTCCTTATCGCTTTCTCTGCTGCAGAAACCAAGCACCACAGTCCGTGTGTTTGACAGAACTGTGAGCAAGTTGGGTTGTAGGGGCAAGTGGAAAAGGCGGATACGGTCGGACGCGGACGCGGACATGGACACGGACACGAGCCAAAACTCATTTTTCAGCCCTTTGCAGTGTAGGACAGAAGCTAAACATGGTTATTCATTTGCTAAAGTTGCTTGCTTAGCCTATTGAACCGCCTTTCATGTCTTTCCTCGAGTCAGCAGAGGTCAAAGGCCACGTGCATATTTAATGAGCTTCAACGAAAAGACTAGAAGAGCATTTATTTATTGCTGAAACCAAACTCAGGCCTTTTGCCAAAGCATAGGAAGCAGAAATAATATTCCTATACCATCTATGACGATGGCTGATCGAAGCTTGACTTTCATTGTTGAAGCTAATTAAATATGCACGTGGCCTTTGACCTCTGCTGACTCGAGGAAAGACATGAAAGGCGGTTCAATAGGCTAAGCAAGCAACTTTAGCGAATGAATAACCATGTTTAGCTTCTGTCCTACACTGCAAAGGGCTGAAAAATGAGTTTTGGGCTGAAAAATGAGTTTTGGTTCGTGTCCGTGTCTGCGTCCGCGTCCGTGTCCGCGTCCGACCGTATCCGCGTTTTCCACTTGCCCGGGTTGTAGGATGTGTACTTTTATACAGTATGAGGTACACCCACTCCCCCACCTGCATCCTCCCCCCACCCGCCCCGTCTCCCCTCTCCATTCTTCCACATGTGCAGGACTACTACACACTACATGGTGATGATGCGTTGCTTGCTGCAAAAGAAGTCTTCCATACCAACTCCGTCATCAAACACCTAGGAGCAGGTGCTACCTCCCTCTTTCCTGCAGATCTCTCCAACTGCCTCTTGCTAGGCTTGCGTCCCTCTCACCCCTTCCCCTCTCCTCCTCAGGAGACATGCTAGGCTTGCGCCCCTCTCACCCCTTCCCCTCTCCTCCTCAGGAGACATGCTAGGCTTGCGCCCCTCTCACCCCTTCCCCTCTCCTCCCCAGGAGACATGCTAGGCTTGCGCCCCTCTCACCCCTTCCCCTCTCCTCCTCAGGAGACATGCTAGGCTTGCGCCCCTCTCACCCCCTCCCCTCTCCTCTTCAGGAGACATGCTAGGCTTGTGTCCCTCTCACCCCTTCCCCTCTCCTCCTCAGGAGACATGCTAGGCTTGTGTCCCTCTCACCCCTTCCCCTCTCCTCTTCAGGAGACATGCTAGGCTTGTGTCCCTCTCACCCCTTCCCCTCTCCTCCTCAGGAGACATGCTAGGCTTGCGTCCCTCTCACCCCTTCCCCTCTCCTCCTCAGGAGACATGAAGCTGCCATCTGTGTTGCTGAACAGATCAAACTTTGAGCAGTATATGCGGGACTTGCTGCTGGTGAAGCAATACCGTGTGGAGGTCTATCGCTGCAAGACTCGGGGAAACAACGACTGGACTATTGCATTCAAGGTGGGAACAGTATTGTTGTGTTATGTGCATGAATATAATAATCCCTCCTTGCCTGTTTCCATCCTCTACTCTGTCCTCCCTCTCTCCCTCCACACCTCCCTCCCTCCCTACCTCTCTCCCTCCCTTCCCCTCCTCTCCCTCCCTCCCTCCCATGCAGGCATCTCCAGGCAACTTACAGCAACTAGAAGAGGTGATATTCCGACAGGGAGAGATGACTTCGACATGTGTGATGGCAGTGAGGTTGGGAGGAGAGGCAAGACAGAGGACAGTGGGTGTGGCCTATGTTGAAGCTGCTGAGAGGAGGCTGGGTGTGACTGAGTTTTTGGACAGTGATGAGTTCTCTAACCTGGAGGTGAATGTTTGGGGGGGAGGGGGGGGGGGGGGAAGATGTGATGTCTATGAAACCATTGTGGCCCTGTGAGTATAGTTTTTGTCTGTAACTGCATGGCCTACATGTACATATTGTGGCTTGGTTTGCACAGGCGATGCTAGTGCAGTTGAGCCCAAGGGAGTGTGTGATTGACAGCAGTTCAGAGGCAGGCAGACTAAGGCACACGCTGCAAAGGAGTGGGGTGCTCATCACAGAGCGGAGGAAGGGTGAGCCAGGTCCTCCCGTCCCCTTCTGCTGGGCCACTGATAGGACACCTCCCTCTCCTCTACAGGGGATTTTTCAGCCAAAGATATTGTGCAAGACCTCAACCGACTGCTTAAGCTTGAAGCTGGAACAACCAGTGCTGTCTTGCGTGAGTCGGAGCATCTGTGGGGAATGGAATGGAGTGTGTGGATGTGCACTCTCTGCCCCCACAGCCCAGATGGACCTGCAGCAGGCAATGGCATCCTTAGCTGCACTGATCAAGTACCTAGAGGTGCGAGGAGATGTGTCCTGTAAGGTACTGCACTTGTCAAGTCCTCATGCCACTCTCTGCAGCTCTTGTCTGACGACTCTAGCTTTGGCTGCTACCGATTGGAGACACTGGACGTCTCTCGCTACTTGAGGTGAGGAGGGCCTCAGCCACGAGCACATCTTCACGATTCATACATTGTTTCTGCTACCCTTAAAATGCCTAGTCCCCATCTGTAGGCACATTCATACTCTGGAGGACATGGAGTCCACTTGTTCTAGTTGAACTGCTCAGAGTAGCCTAGTGAGAGAGTCTCCTCCACCATTGCAGGCTGGATGCGGCTGCAGCAAGGGCGCTGAACCTGGACCCGTCACCAGGGGACTCCCGTACGACCCACCTCACAGGCCTGCTGAACAAGTGCCGCACTGCGCAGGGGCAGAGACTACTGGCACAGTGGGTCAAGCAGCCACTGCTGGACAAGAGCAAGATTGGTGAGATGTGATACAGACATTGCCAGGAAATTCGTATGTTTAATAATTAGCAAAGTAAAGTTTTCCTAGGAGATGACTTTCTGCTGTGACTCTCGCTCTCACTGTTGCCACTGTCTTCTACTCCATGTGCCATGACGCACACTAATAATAGTATAGCTCCATTTTTGAATTGTGTCACATATACCTCCACAGAGGAGCGTCTGGATGTGGTGGAGGTGCTGGTGTCGGACATACAGCTACGGCAGGGACTGTGGGAAGAGCACCTGAGGGCCATGCCTGACCTGGGTAGGTTGGCAAGGAAGCTGCAGAGAGGCAAAGGGACTCTTCAGGTGTGAGGACGTGTGCTGTTGTTACCAATGGGGGCTGTTAGTTATAGCCCCCCCCTCCCCCCACACACACAACACGCACCACTCACACCACACACACACACAACACACACACAACACACACACACACACACACACACAACACACACATACACAACGTGCACACACACACACACACACACACACACACACACAACACACACACACACACAACACACACACACACACACACATACACACACACACACACAACTTCACCACCACACCTGCACACCCAGGACTGTGTGAGGATCTACCAGGCGATTCAGCAGCTGCCAAAGCTCACTGCTACCCTTGAAGAGTACTCTGGCCCTCATTCTAGTCTTATCTCTGCACTGTTTGTCTCCCCACTTACTGCAAGTTGACACACAATATACTCTACTCTCTTTCACTGTTAGCTGGTGTACAAGTATGCGTGTGTCTCTCCAGTCATTGTAAAGATCCACACCTCCACACACACCCTCACACACACACCCTCACACACACACACACACACACACACACACACACACCCTCACACACACACACACACACACACACACACACACACCCTCACACACACACACACACACACACACACACACACACACACACACACACACACACACACACACACACACACACACACACACACACACACACACACGTACAGGATCTCAATGCTGACTTTGTGAAGTTTGTTGAACTGGTAGAGGCAACAGTCGACTTGGACATGGTTGGGCACCATGAGTTTGTTATCAGGCCATCCTTTGATGAGGAACTCACCAGTGAGTGAAGGGGTCTCACGGCTCTAATACGGCACACATATTTCATCTCAAAATACACTGACTCTGTCTGTGAATGGCTGCAGGGTTGAGAGCTGAGATGGATGAAATTGAAGTAAAAGTCAACAACCAGTTCAGGAAGGTGCTGGTGAATGCTGTGTACATGTTGGTATGAGGTTTGTGATGTGTCCTCTCCCTCTTACAGACGGCCAGTGACCTAGGCCTGGAGGCTCAGAAGACTGTGAAGCTAGAGTTCAATGCCCAATTGGGATACTTCCTCAGGGTCACTAAGAAGGTTGGCACCACGCTGATTGGAAGGGGAAGCAGTGATTTGTGTGACAGATCGAGTCGATGAAATTGAAGAGGACATTTGTTTCACTGTTGCTGCAGGTTGAGAAGTGCCTAAGAGGACAGAAGAGGTTTACCATCCTTGAGACCCGTAATGATGGAGTGCGCTTCACGTACTCTGCTCTGCGGTCACTGAGTGAAGAGTTTGTGGGACTGAGGGAGCAGTATGGGAGTGCCCAGGCCACCCTGGCCGAGGAGGTCCTTCAGGTTGCAGGTGCATAGTTGTCATGTGTGGGTTAATGGGTGGACGATACCTTATAGCTCCCTTCATACTAGGCATGCGCACATTCTGTGGCATAATTCTGCTTTGGGCATGTTAGGCAAATTTGTCTGTGAAGCATAATGCCGTGTCCATGATGTCATAGTTTGCATGCAAAAATACAATGGCAGCAGATGCAATGGCAAGTGGTAGTTATCAGTTCCAGTCGCACTAGTCTACGTCTTTGTCCGAGTCTGAGACAGGTATTTGAAAAGACACTTTCATTGCTGGACAGGCTGAAGTGTCCTACCCCTTCGGTATTGAGCAGAACTTGCAAAGTCCATTGCAATCCTCCTCCATGATCCAATTTTGGCGAATCAGTGGTGATATAGTATACACACAGCCATAATGTCTAGCATAATAGGTAGGAAAACAAGCCAGTTTTTGTGAGCATCTGAGCATAGCATAATAGATGCAGAATGTGTCTGTGCCTACTTCACATACACTTGCAGCTGGCTATGCTGACCCTATGCAGACCTTTGGTGATGTTTTGGCTGAATTGGATGTATTTGTGAGGTACGCTACATGTAGTACTAAAGGGACTTTCGATGGTACGATCACCTCTTTTGCCCCTGTGTCCCTTCCGTCTCCCTGCAGCTTTGCTCATGTGTCGGCCAATGCTCCCATTCCCTATGTGAGACCCAACATCACACCTAAAGGTCAATGCCCTTATATGGACATGTGATTTGTAACTTGATTACTAGTATGCTCTCTAGTAGGAAGGTTTCGTACTTTTGGGATAGGATGGATGTTTAAGTGACACATACTAACCTCAAATATTAGTGGAGTTAGGGATTCTCAGTGTACCAGTGCTGGACATGTGTAATTGTGTTGTGCCTTCCTGAAAACCAGGAGAGGGGGACATCACGCTCAAGGGGGCAAGACATCCTTGTCTGGAGATGCAGGATGACATTGCATTCATTGCAAATGACGTCAACTTAATCCGAGGTGAGTTGTGCCCCTCCTCTAAGTTGTGCCCCTCCGTGTGGGGAAGATGACGCTTCCCTCTTCTGTAGGCACAGACATGTTCCAGATAATTACAGGACCAAACATGGGAGGGAAGTCCACTTATATCAGGCAGGTAGGTGGGTTAGTGCCTGCAGCTAGTGACCGTATGGTCACGTACTCATGCCACCTCTCCAGATCGGGGTGGTGGTGCTAATGGCGCAGATCGGTTGTTTTGTGCCATGCTCCTCAGCCAGTGTCTCTGTTGTTGACTGTATTCTGGCACGGGTGGGGGCGGGAGATTCACAGCTCAAGGGTGTCTCAACCTTCATGGCAGAGATGCTAGAGACTGCCTCCATACTCAAGGTGAGTTTTCGTGATTGGCACTCAGTTCTTCATGCTGCAGTGCCAAGTGCATGCCTACTGTGTGCGTCCAGGATCTCATACTACGTGTATGGGAAGATGTCACTCTCATGCTAACACTCCTCTTGTGCAGTCTGCCACGAAGGACTCCCTCATCATCATTGATGAACTAGGGAGGGGCACCTCCACTTATGATGGGTTTGGCCTCGCCTGGGCTATATCCGAGTAAGGCAGGCATCATTCTCAATTGTCTTCTGTTGAGATTACTCTAGTATTCTGGAGTGTTCTCTCTCTCAGACACATAGCCACCAAGATTGGGTCGTTCTGTCTGTTTGCAACTCACTTCCATGAGCTGACAGCCCTGGCTGACATGGTCCCCACTGTCTCCAACCTCCACGTCACTGCCCTCACATCTGACAACACACTCACACTCCTCTACCGTGTGAAGCCAGGTGTGTGTGACCAGAGCTTCGGCATCCATGTTGCCGAGTTAGCCCACTTCCCTTCCAAGGTTGTAGAGGTGAGGGTGTGCACTGGTTAGAACCAGGGGCTTCCCTTGTTTACATATCTGCTTCATGGGGTTGTTTTATTGTGCAGTTTGCGAGACAGAAGGCTGCAGAGCTGGAGGTGTTCCACAGCCCAGGTACACAGCATTTTAGCTTGATTCTGTTTGTCGTTGGTAGTCATGAATCTTTCCTCTTCCCACTCCATACGCAGGTGGCAAGGGTGGTGGGGAAGGAGAGGAGCCTGCCACGAAGCGGCTTTGTGTGGACAAGGGGGAGGAGATTGTTGTGGGAGTCCTTGCCCGTGTGCGCAGCTTGCTAGAGACTGTGGAAGGCAAGGAGGAAAAGGCGTGCAAGGAGAGATTACGAGAGGGTTTGCGGGAGATACACGAGGAGGTGATTGGCAGTGGCAATGCTTACATTCAGGCCATTTTAATGACTCCGGCAACTGATGCACCTACCCACTATTTGTCGTGACCACTATGTACATGTAGCTCAGACCGTATACCCCCATGACGTTATAACCAAGTAGTCAACCATCATCTGATTTGTAATTGTGTTCACATTTTTGTCAATTTATATATGATTAGTATGGCATGTTCTGCAGCATGTAGTGCTCAATGACATCAGCTGCAGCCAGTGTGAGTGCACAACTCTGACTCCAGTTTGGACTTGAGGTGTTTGCGCAGCTTCCTGATCTGTAATGTTCTCAGGCCAAGTTCCCTCAGCAGGTCTGCATCAGAGAGCTCCAGCAAGTCCTCCCCGCTTACAGAGTTCTCCCGGAACACATCTGGTTGGATTTCAAGCTGAGAGATAAACTCACACACTTCATCCACGGAGAATTTCTTGAGATGTTTACTGGGTGCCTGTCTGTTGCTTCCAGGGCCATGGCCTGCACTTGGTTCAATCCCTTTCTCCATCATCCCCTCCAGTAGCTTCTGCACCACCTCACTGTGCTGGCCCTGCACATGCACCCAGTTGATGCCCGAGATGGTGTATAGTACACCTGCATTAGTACTGGAAGCCAAGTTCACCTCTTCCAAGAAGACGGGGAAGATAGTTTTGTGGGCAGAGTCAGCCATAAATAGCTCATTCTTGCAGAACTTAGAGAGAAGGTACTTGTTTGAGATGACAGCAACAAGTGCTCGGCAGCTCTGCAGAGCTTCCCCAATAGCCGAGTGCCAGTCAGACCCACTGGGTATGTCCACTGTGTCCACCCACACACTGTAGCCTGCCCCCTGGAGGTCACTCCTGAGCCTGGTCACAAAGGATGTCGCTGCTGGCTCTCTGCTATAGCTGATGAACACCTCCTTGTACTGCCGGGATGCCGGAGTGGAGTGAGTGAACCTCATAGGTGTACTGTGTGCTGTGGACGGAGGAGGGGATGGCAATGCAGAGTTCTCCTTGGCCTTGCACTGCTGAAATAGAGTTTGTATCTTTGCTGCAGTGAGGCCATTTTCCTGCCACTGAAGCAGGAGGGGAGAGGGGCCAGCATCAACCAAGGTGAGGAAGAATTCTTCACAGGAGACAGTGCAAGTGTTATTGGCTGCATACTTCTCCAGCAGAACATGGCAGGTGCGCAGTACGTAGCGTGAGCAACTGAAGTGTGTGTGGGAGGAGGGCACCTTCACTGCAGCAGACTCCAGAGCAGGGGCAGAGCTGTGTGACTTGTCTGGGACCTCTGAGTACTGGCTGATGCGAGCCACGGTACGGGCAAGTGCAGGTGAGGCCCCACGTAAGGCTGCAACCACCTTCTTGACACTAAGCTTGCCATGTTGTGTGTGAACACCCAAGAGCCTTTTCTGCAGGTCCAAGGAGAGGTGTGGCCACAGCCTCACAAGGGGGGGACCTGTACCGGCGCATGATGGGATGTAACAAACTAATATGGGATTGGAATATGCTATGGAGTTGAAGATTTGTCTTACAGGGCCTAAAATTTCCTAGTAGCCCAGTGGTTGTTCAATTATTGAGCATTGGGAGAGTTCACAAATCAAGATGTTTCATAGGAACAAAATAGTAGCCCAAGTGACCCCACAGGCCTAGGTACTACTACTACCCAATAGTAGCCCTAGCCTAGTGACCCCACAGGCCTAGGTACTACTACTACCCAATAGTAGCCCTAGTGACCCCACAGGCCTAGGTACTACTACTACCCAATAGTAGCCCTAGTGACCCCACAGGCCTAGGTACTACTACTACCCAATAGTAGCCCTCGTGACCCCACAGGCCTAGGTACTACTACTACCCAATAATAATAATTTTAGGCCCTGCTATACCATCATTATGTCCAAGAAACATAAAATGCATTTTATGTGGCCAAGAGATTAGAGTAATAGCGTACCCCTGTCTCTAGCTCTGAATGTGTCCGTCTGCTCGGCAGGCCAGTCCACCGTCTCTTCCAAGTAATTCTTGCTTACAGGTGACACAGGCGGGGTAAGACTGAGTCGTCGCAGTTTGGACAAGTAGACATCCCTTGTCGAGTCCGTAATGGGACCTGCAGTGAACCCTAGATGCTCCAGATTCTCCCGTAACTCTTCGTCAAATGGATCAGCCTTTCCTGCCATGCCATCAACACGATATTCACATCAATCGTATCGCATGCCCCGCCCACTTTATGTTGGAATGTGCACATCACTGCTCAACTTAGTGGGAGGTCTAAACTGAATTGTCTCGACTATGCAGTGGAGATGAACGTAAGCTAGCGGCTAGGATGGGCGCTGGGTCATCCTCGAGGGTAGCATCGCTACGCAAAACCATCCGCGAAAACGATCCTTCCATAACAGAAGTGAGTCTGGACGGCTTGCAACTCTCGGACAAGACCGTCAGGAAACTCTCGAATGCGCTCAGACAAAACAGGTTAGCTAGGATCATGCATATGCCTTCAGTGAAGACATGCATGCAGTGCGTATACGTACGACACAAAATGTGCAAATTGTTTGTTTACTACGGACTGTGCATGCAGGTGGCACACCCCCTTTAATAAATGCTCTGCTAAAGACGTGACCTCTCTCCTGTACAGTGTGGTGCAGCAGCTGAGCATGCAAGGGTGTGGCGTGACGGCGTTGGGATTGCAGCATGTCTCAGACACACTCTGCAATGATGTTCTGACTTGCAACATTAGAAAGCTCAACCTCTCAGCTAATGAACTGGTAGGTGGTGTAACTAGTAGCTAGGTGTAAGATAGCTGCAGGTTGTTTACACAGTGCCATTGTTTATACTCTACTCTTGCAGTGTATTACATTGCACTCCAATAAAGTCAACCAGAAGTATCAATTACATGTACTGACACACACACATGCACACTCTTTGCATGCACACCGACACACCCTCCCCCACACACATACAGATTGGAGTGTCAGGTGCGCACAGCGTGGCCAGCGTTCTGGAGAGTAACAGAGTGTTGGAGCATCTGGTCCTCAATGACTGTTACCTGGGGGATGATGGTGTGGAACCAATTGCTAATGGTAAGCAGTTCATAGCGGAGGCTATCTTGCATTCTGGGAGCCCAAATACTAACTTCTCTGTGTGTGTTCTGTAGCTCTCTGTAGGAACCGCACCCTGGTGACCCTTGAACTGGGGGCAAATGCACTCACGGACACTGGCGCGCAGCTGCTTGGGGATGCCTTGAAGCTTAACTTCAAATTGGAAGGACTTTCTCTCTGGCAGAATGAGATATCGGGTCGGGGAGCACAGTGTATCGCAGAGGGACTACAGGTCAGGCTAGTACACTAGTACCAGGAAATGTATATAGAAGAATATATGACTTTCCAGTGCAACTATAATTGCCGAGCGGGAAGCGAGGCAACTAATCGTGCAGCAGGGCAGTCGAATCTGAGCTAGCGTATATATACATATATATATGTTTGTAACGCTCAGGAATGCAATAAGGACGTCACTCGTACTCACTATGTATGTGTAAGTGCGCGGGGGCAATACTCACTAATGCAGTGCCGGGGGCATCCACGTAGCGAATGTCGTCCTTACGGTACAGTAACTGGCTGCTATTTATAACACAGAGTTTGACTCCAAAAATTAGTATGGGTTTTGTGGTTGCATCATGAATATACTTACCTAGGGTGAGCTACATGAATATACTTACCAGGCTGCGAATACAGTACACCAGTGCTGGCAAGTATTAACTCGCTTCCCGCGAGGCTCTTCTGCGTGCATTCATGTATGCACTAGTTATATACATGCCTCACTGGGTGCAGTGATGCAGTGGTTAGACCTTAGAAGCAGGCAAGTGTTTGTTGCAGTTGGCTACTAGGATACAAATTCTCTTGCAATGCATAACAATCTTCAGGTTAACAAATCTCTGCTGTGGCTGGGCCTGGGCAGCAACCGATTGGGTGCAGAGGGGGTGTGGGCCTTGGCACAGAGCCTGCGAACTAACAGCTCCCTGCTGTGGCTGGGGCTGGGAGGCAACGAGCTGGGAGACAGAGGTGCACTCCACCTTGCCACCCTGCTGCAAGGTATGTTGTAGCTAATGTGATTGAGTTGGGAAGATGAAGCTTGCCATGTACGTGATGTGTGTTGCAGGCAACATGTGCAGCCTGCAGTCCATGGGGCTGGGTGGAAACGAGATCCATGATGAGGGGGCGGTCCACCTTGTCCAAGCCCTAAAGACCAATACAAGGCTGCGCTCCCTTGGGCTGGGAGGCAACCAAATAGGTAAGACAGCTAGTCGCTCATATGTGGCAAGTGATCTTCATTACTACAGTGATATGTTGTGGTGATTGCTGTACTCCTCAGCTGATGAAGGCGGCAAGGAGATCGCTGACATGCTTCGACACAACCAGACAATAAGAAAGCTGCTGCTCTCCAGTAACTTGCTAGGTAAACATTATTCACGCACCCAATCCATATTTGTGAATCCAGTGTCTTGTATGCATGTATGTGCTGACACTTTCCCAGGTGATGGTGCAGTGGAGCACTTGGCGGATGCTCTTCAAGTGAACTCTGGTCTTGAGATGCTGTTACTGGCAGACAACCCTTTTGGGGATGAGGGGGGGCAGCAGCTTGCAGAGGTTCTCTGCAATAGTAACCGTTCCTTGAGGGTGCTGGACGTCCACGGCACACGCATGACCAGGGCTGCAGAGAGGGAGGTGGGTGAGGAGAATTGTTTTGCTACAGTTGTATAATTATGCTCATTAATTTGTTATGGATTCTTTTTTTCATGGCAACCAGTTATGCACACACAGTCTATTACAAACACAGTCTGTAAATACACCACATGTACTCACTCATTACCAAGAAGTGTATATATATATATATATATACGTATACGTAGTGCTGCTTAAACCCATGGCATGTAGGTTGTTCAGGAGCTGCAACAGTTCAGTGCACTCACAAAGTTAGGTTCTGCCTACGCAGCCAAGTCATCCCAGCGCGTCACCGAGGTCGAAGGTCAGCCATCAATCAATGTAGCCTCATGCCTAGCCCTCGCTTGGTTACCATCAATGCAGTGTGATGGTTGCTGTACACCACCTTCCTCAGGGCTTGCTCGGAAGCAGGCTCGCCAGCTGGAGGAGCAGCGGTTCCAGCAGCAGGCCTCCTCCCTCACTGCCACACATCTGTACTGACTCACCAACTTGTTCTCTGGCTTACTGTCACGTCTTTCACCCATTGGCCTATGTCACTTCACAACTGTTCCATGTTGTTTGACATTAGATGATATTCATGACATGATTACCGGGATAATCGACACGTGTAGTATATTATACCTTCAGCTCAGCTGGTCATGGCGAAAATAGAGAAGAACGAGGGGGAGGACATAAAGAGCGGGTCTTGTGACGGCAGCAGTGTAAAGCGTGCTGGGATTCCTAAAGCCGTTTTTGTGGTGAGTTCCAACGTACTCAGCCATCCGTGGCAGCCCACCTCTAATTAGTGCGCACTTCAGATTCAGATAACGTTTGCCCATATCCGTATGCATCTTCAAGTGGTGGTCATTCCAATAAGCACCGTATATTCTGTCAAGTCTGTATTGCAGTCACGACAGATTTGACATGGCTCAAGTGAAACTGCAAGATGAATGCAAAGTGCACACAGCCTAGTCTGAATCAGACCTTTCAACTCCCACGATCCCACAGTAAGACTCACAATTTCAGCCCTGCTCTCACAGTGATGTCCTTGTTTCTCACGGTCTGCTTATCAACTAAAGTTCAGGGTTGTCCGGGATTGCCATCGCATATCCCGGGATGTCCCAGGGCATCATTGTCACTTGATGGCAATCCCGGACAGTTGTGCTAAAGTTCAAAGTTCTATGTCAGCTCATATGAGTATTTTTGGTAGTCAGTAGTTGGAATGAGTGATTCTGAAGGGGAGGACATTGGCTCCGGGCATTTGCAGTACTCTGGTGAGTGCTAGCAGCAGCCCCCTCCCGGTCCCAAGGAAACTCGCAGGAGCAGCTACTTACAGGACGAAGTTCAACCCTGTTTGGGTATCTCACTAAAGAGTTCTTTTTGAAGTTGAGAGGTCTGTAGTTACTAGTCAGTGCATGTGTATCAGCATTCATTTCCTGTGCCAATAGATAGATAGATAGATGGATAGATAGATAGATAAACTCTTATTTTAGCAGGGTAGTTTCCTCAGCTCTATAGCTGATTTCAGGAATGCCGTGCTCTGATTAGGGCTGGTACCGAGACTACGTAGGTCACAGGGTCACTGGCAGTTTAGCAGTGTGGTACACTGGACTACATGTGACCTCACCTTTACCCTAGTCTACTTGTTCCCAGACCGTTTTGTGCACGCGGAGGGGGAAAATAGTCTAGTGAACAGCCTATTCTGTGTTTAACTCCTTACGGTTGTAAAAATGGCGATGTAAAGTTTGTAGGAAAGCAAGTGTAGTCCATTGTAGAGAGCCACAGGATAGATAGTCCCTACCCTACCCTTGTTCCCAGGCTCCTCCCCAGCTTTTTGTTGCATACTGTACAGTACAGTATGCAACAAAAAGCTGGGGAGGAGCCTGGGAACGAGGCTACCCTACCCTACGGTAGGGACTATGGCCATAGCAATGCACAGGAGCACTGTACTAGCTGTCTGCCTCAAAGAGCTTGCCAATGAGTAGTATGATGCAGTGAAGCATGCTTTGCTGTCCTATATATGAATGTGGCCTCATATAATATCAATGCAGCCTCACACTTATAATGATGTAAATGTTAGCATTAGTTGTTTTGATAGACTGGTTTGTGGTACAAGCTGCATCCGAGATAGCTCAAGGTGGCTTGCAAAGGGAAGTTTCAATATTAATATGGGATGCCTCCTTGACGGGTGGTGTTGATTTGTATACATCATCATGTCACATGTTAGGCTGATGTGGACGAGTTCATGCAAGGCCCAGAGAATTCCTCAGCAGAGGCCGTACTGCGCAGATTTGATGAGCAGCACGGCAAGTACAAGTTCATGGAGGCTAACCTTGATCAGAAGAAGAAGAGGTGTGTGTGCGTACTGTCATTGGGTGTACATTGTAGCAGCACTGTTATATCTAGTACTGTATTACATGTATATGCCCTTGCTACAGATTACGAAACCAGATTCCTGACCTTCAGAAGTCTTTGGACATGGTGGACTTCCTGAAATTAAAGCAGGTATGGCAAGGCACTACAGCCATGACAATGAATGGACATCTGAATACAGTAAAGTGAAGGTAGGCTTTGAGGTGCCTGGGTTAATATCAGTATCCCCCGACCGCTTGCAGGGCTCTGGGAAAGTGACATCCATGCACTATTTGCTCTCAGATGGGGTGCACGCAATGGCTGAGATCCCTTCGACAGATACCGTCCTGCTGTGGCTTGGGGTGAGCCTACTTGTGTCATGGAGTATGGAGTACCACTTGTTCTACGGCCAGCAGTGCCACAATTATAGCACAACACAGGATTGTAAAGTAGTTGCCTGTGCTAGATTGTGAACCATAATGGCACTATAGGCAAACGTGATGTTGGAGTACCCGATGGCTGAAGCTGTGCAGTTGCTGCGTAAGAACCTTGAGACTGCACAGAGATCTCTTCATCAGGTGGAGGAGGACTTGGACTTCCTGAAAGACCAGCTCACCACCATTGAAGTTGGTATCCTCTCAGACAACTGTATTGCTTACTTGTGTTCCTATACCGTGTATTAGAAGCTGCTAGGAGTACTGCTCTTGGTTCTGCCTTGACCACTGAATAGGCATGGCCCGTGTATACAATTGGGACGTGAAAGAGCGAAGGAAGAAGAAGGGGACTGCACAATAGCAGCGATTTCACTCTCTGTGTACTAGCTGTAGTAGTGCATTGTACATGTATAATGTTTCCATGTCATTTTGGATTCAAATGTCAAACGGTAACCCGTAGGTCATAATGTGGTACTTTACACTATTGTGATGCTACTAGGAGTGTAATGTCTACTCAAGAACTGAGACTGGGAACAGTAGCATATGGTTACTCTTATGGACTGAGCCCTTGACAAATGCAGCTTCGAAAGCCATGGTGTGTGTTGTGTCTGCCTAGACCCCCTGAGGTCTTCTGATTTTACAAATCCAATCCTGATCAATTGAAGTGTTCAGAGCTGTGCTTTTGTTCTGTATCCTCATCCTGGCTACCTGAAGAGAAAGAGCAACTGTTTCCAGCTGCCATGATATATCCATGTACCACCCAGGTCTGTAGTTTTGTTCCCAGACCATTCTGCGCTTCGTTTTCAGGGTGGGCGGGGGAGGCTCGAGGGAGACGCCCCCCCCCCCCCCCCCCCCCCCCCCCCCCCCCCCCCCCCCCCCCCCCCCCCCCCCCCCACCCCACCCCACCCCAAAGAAGGGTTGGGAACCAGGTCTGTGCTACAGGTTTGGGAATGTCGACTGGGATTACACCAACTGGTTATAATTATTAATAGCGGAAGAAGAGGAAGGAATTGGTTTTATCAAGGGCGCATCGAGCCGCCTTTGGCGGCTCGATACGCCCTTGGTTTTTTTGATTAACAATCCTGGTCCCTGGACCCCCACATCTTCCATTCAGTTGCAAGTATCACTTTAAAATTTCAGCATAAGTATAAGTCTTATTCAGCAATCCTGGATCCCATTTTTTGGGGCGAGCGTGAGCGAGCCCCACATAGATGCGTGTTCTTGCGTCATGCGTTATTTCCAAACTGAGTTCACTTCCTGCTCGTGCGTTGATATCGTCCAACTGAGACGCGAACTATGAACAGTCTACCTCAACAAGGCCTTGCGAGGATGGAGACTATAGTGGGGCGGTGAGTGGCTAAAGCATTTCATGAAGACGGGGAGAGCGCTTCAGTGAGACCAAGGGAGGTGATCCTCCTTGAACTCACAATCCCCTATAACTCGCGGACGGTCCCTTTCAAATACTAAGCCATGCAACTGCTCAGAGGATGGGAAGTTGACTGCCCTGCACACGGTAACACTAAACTCACTGTGACCAGTCATGACAGATCTGGCATCAGCAGAGAAGGAGGAAGTCATCCTCGGTGGCAACAACAGAGACAGAGACCGCTCCTGGACCTACCTGCCAGACTGCTTCAATGCTGTGAAGTCCATGCACGAGTGTCATAACTTCTGGTGTGATCTGTGTCCTTAGTTGTATTACGCTCCCCGTCAGACTCACATTCTGATGACATGCACATGCAACTGCTCCATGCACATTCAGCACAATGTCATGCAACTGTTCCATGCAAATTCAGCACCTGCATGTACTCGCTCACGCTCGCCCCACAATGTCCTGCATTCCCCTAGTTATATTGTTCCGACACATATACACTTTAGGTACAGGTACCGGAAACGCGCGCATCTAGAACCGGCCGGCTCTAATATACCCTAACCCATTGCCCTACTTCCTGCCGGACCAATATCCACTTCGTTTTTAATACACGTATAATTATACTTGAAGTGAGACAACAAATCTATGGTGTGATATCAGTGTCAAAAACCAATATCCCGGATGCAAGCGTTCGAAACTTCATGCAAGCGTTCGTAACTTCGCGCAAGCGTTCGTAACTTCATGCAAGCGGTTCATAAATTTCATGCAAGCGGTCCAAAACTTTATGCAAGCGGTTCCAAAACTTTATGCAAGCGGTCCAAAACTTTATGCAAGCGGTCCAAAACTTTATGCAAGCCTTCGTAACTTCATGCAAGCGGTCCAAAACTTTATGCAAGCGGTCTAAAACTTTATGCAAGCGTTCGTAACTTCATGCAAGCGTTCGTAACTTCATGCAAGCGGTCCAAAACTTTATTCAAGCGGTCAAAAAGAAATACAAGCGGCTTGAAAGCAGTGGTGTCGGACTTCTGTCTCGTTCCCAATCGGATTGGAATTGGGATCTAGGCAGTAGGTAACAACTATGGCGGAGTTACATGAAGCAATTGCTGGCCTTTGTGTAGTGATTCAGCGCATTGTTCGTTCCTACCAAGTAAGCAGAGACCCTTGCAATTTAGATCTCCTTATCTACCAGGTTTCTAAACTGTAGGAATACTGATAGCAGTCATGTACATGTACTGCAGTGACCAAGTCCTGGATGCTCAGTGTTGGGCAAAGTTTGACGAACTTCAAAGTTCATCCTCCCTAACTAGTGTGGAGGGCTATGTACCACAACTATCTTCTGGGAATGGCAGGGGTCGTCCAAGATTGTGTATAACCAAGGAGCACTGGGATTGAATACCTACTGCATATATTGGGTTTAGTTGCTCTAAGGTGGCTGATGTGATTGGAGTGAGCTTCAGCACAATAAGGAGGAGGATGACGGAGTATGGACTCACAGTGCATGCCTTATATTCTACTATCAGTGACAGAGAATTGGATGACCTCGCTGAGCAAATAAAACAGGATTTTCCCAACTGTGGATATCGCATAATGCAAGGACACTTGTTGCGTCAAGGCCATAGTATCCCACATTCCCGCAGGATCCCACATGCCCGCATCAGGAACTGTCTTCATAGAATTGATCCTGACGGTGTTGCAATTAGATGGGCTACAACCGTTCAGAGACGGAAATACACCGTACCTTCACCTCTATCCCTTTGGCATATTGATGGCAATCATAAATTAATCAGGTTAGCAAAGTATTAATGTAAATGTTGCTTAACTGTGTACATCTCTTTGATCGATTTCGTTTTGTTTTTCAGGTGGAGACAGGTGGTGTATGGTGGAGTAGATGGATTCTCCCGGATACCTGTTTTTCTTAAGTGTTCAGACAACAACTGTGCAAGTACGGTCTTTCAAGATTTCATAGAAGCAGTTAGGTGGTATGGCCTTCCATCACGAGTGAGATGTGATCAGAGTGGAGAAAATGTGGATGTATCCCTGTTTATGTTAACGCATGAACTTCGTGGTCCAGGGCGTGGATCAGTGATAGTAGGCAAGAGTGTACACAACCAGCGAATTGAAAGACTGTGGAGGGATGTCTATCAGGGTGTACTTGGCCTCTATCGTGGTCTGTTCTCTCACCTTGAGTCCAGTAGGATGCTGGATCCCAACAATGATCTTCACCTGTTCTGCCTTCATTACGTATTCATCCCCCGCATCAACGCTCACCTAGATGCTTGGAAGGTTGCATGGATCAAACATCCCATGAGGTCTGAGCATAATCTGTCTCCAGAACAGTTATGGACAGCAGGCCTTAACAGTATGGCAGGCTCTTCCTCACGCATTGCTAGTGAAGTATTTGAGAATATGTCAGAGGTAAGAAGTACCATAATTTTTATGTGTGATTTGGCCCTACATGCGACATCTAAAAGTAGACCATGAGCTCGAGGCATTGCGCATGTTATGCGTGTCTCTGGGTAATACCCATATAGCCTAGAAAACCATTCAGTGGGAATGGTGCATGCATGCATATGCATAATGGTATACTTGTGATTTGCTAGTCACGCACACCCCCACAGAGGTCTGGTGTTTTGAGTGAGCATTCTTGTCACTATAACATAATATTATGGAATTTGAGATTGCCAATGAAATCAACGAGGTCACACGTAATAATTATTGTGGGATATGTCACCGATCGATCGATCCAGGAATCAGTTTAAACAGCTCATAAACAAAGGATTTTATATCGTTGCATGATGGTTCAGCCATCTCCAACGCCGAAAAAGAACGGTTTTACAGCAATACCAGGATAACGAAGAAGTCCACCGCACTTTGGGTTCGCAGCCGATGTTTTGGGGGTTAGTGGACATCGCTGACTACTTGAAGGTAGGGCTACGCGACATAATTATAGTACAGAATGGAAATTTCTCTCATAAATTGCTTTCTTAGTGCAATCAGCACTTCATTACACCTACGCTGGACACACCTCTGTGATAAGAAATGCAACTCAACCCACCAGACATTCTCCGCCGATGCATGTGGGCATCTCCATGGGCATGAGACCAGTGATTTTTTGCTTCCTTCATGTACATGACATTGTATATAATATCATTGCATAGAGTGAAGCTGAGCACTATGGCATTGACTGGGGGGGACCAGTGCCTTGTGGAGACTTGGAGACAGTGATTGTTCCAGAAACAAACTGCCCTTTGACAACCTGCGACATGCAAGAATTACAATCTGTTGTATTACCTCTCGCATCAAGCACTGAGTATGGAGTTGATTTGTATACTAGAACTCTACAGTTTGTTAGCAGGAAATTAGATTAACATTCATTGTTGCAGCCCTAATGATCAAAGCTATAGGATAATAAGGAATGATACTGATTTTTGATTGGCAGAGATTATAATGACTTGATGATCGGTTCAAAACTGATGATACAATGATCGAAGACCACTAAGATAAGTAATACTATGGGTTAACGCAACAAGATACACTTGCAATGCCGCTTGCAGTTTTGGCGCTTGCATAAAGTTTTGGACCGCTTGCATAAAGTTTTGGATCGCTTGCATGAAGTTACGAACGCTTGCATGAAGTTTTAGACCGCTTGCATGAAGTTACGAACGCTTGCATGAAGTTCGGAACGCTTGCATAAAGTTTTGGACCGCTTGCATAAAGTTTTGGACCGCTTGCATAAAGTTTTGGAAGCGCTTGCATAAAGTTTTGGATCGCTTGCATGAAATTTTTGAACCGCTTGCATGAAGTTACGAACGCTTGCATGAAGTTACGAACGCTTGCATGAAGTTACGAACGCTTGCATGAAGTTTCGAACGCTTGAATCCGGGATATCGGTTTTTGACACTGATATCACACCATACAAATCGTGCAGTGTGGAGGTCGAATTGGGTTATTGTTAACAAGTCAACCCGCACCATGTGATCTCACGTTCGTCGCTAGCAATGACAGGAGACGACGATTGACAAGGCAAAGAGTGCAGCGACATCGAGGGAGAACTGATGAGGCTGTCAGAGCGGCTGACCGCAAGAGAAAGAGACTTGGCTCAGAATGAAGTTGACGTTCGCCGTTTACGTATCACATGCACAGAGACTCGCCATCGCTCATGATTATGTTCTGTAACTGCCAAATAAAAGCTTACGTGAGGCATCTGCTGTGCGTTGTCAACCACGCATGCACTTAGTCTCGTTCCAAGGTGGCGAGCGCGAGACTACGTATGCTCTCTGATTAACCTCGAGGATCGATCATATCAATGAAGTACGAAGGTCCCGCCCCGCGAACTTCGGCGCGCCCCAATACCAGATAACCCTAGCCCCAATACATATACATATCAGGAGCTTATGAGCGGCGAAGCCGCGAAGGAGCGTGTAACTCCGGTTCCGTCCAAATCCTAATTACTTACGTATTTCCGTTTTGGAAACGAAGAAGATGGCGTCTCCAAGCGGTGAGGGGTCCCGGGATCTTCAAATCTACGACGTTTTTGTGGCAAATCGCTTTCACTGTCACCCGTTCGCTTGGCCATTTCACTGCGGCTAGGTCAAAGGCGCTCCACTGAGCGAGTGTCAAACTTCTCACATCGCTACCACAGAACATGTGGGTTTTTATGTCGTCATTATGACGCTAGATTGAAGAACAGGTTTTCATATTTGGAAGTTCGCTAGCTAATAATTTGGATTTCGACGGCACTTGGGCGTATGCGGTAGTTGCACGCTCCTTCGCGGCTTCGCCGCTCATAAGCTCCTGACATATCCATCATGATCTCACGTATGCAGCCGAGTTCTGTATAATTATGTATAATTACAACAAGTAGCTGAGCTCGCTTCGCTTGCTCAGCTACTTCCCCCTCGTTCGCCTACGTGTGTAATTCGGCGCCGGACAGCTCACCGTCATGCAGAGCTGCTGCTCCCCGATTGCGTCCGCTTCAGCTGCTGGGATCCACTTTGTTCACCGCGTTTCATGCCCAATGACGTCATATAGTTTGAGTTTGCACTTTGCCCCCACATAGTTAGTACGATGAGATTGCAGTGTGAATCAATCATACCGGAATTCAGTGGCCATACAGCGAGGTAAGTGTATATGGAGAAGAAGACTATAGACTTACTATGCATGTATAAAAATGCAGCTACTCAATAACTTGGCTGTGGTAAATGATGTTGCCAGTTAACTGAGGGGGAGACATGCACATGAAGGACTCCAGTCACTGTGTGAATGGACACAATACTGTTATAGTGGCATCCCAGCTTCCGTGTTCCCTGAAGATAGATTCGGCTGGATGTTCTGTCCCTCTTCTTGAAGTAGTGTGGTCCAAACTGACACTCTCTAGTTTCCTTCTGCACAACCTCGTATTCTGAAAGGAGACTCCTGAGTGGCTCCACATAATCCGCGATTTCCCCTGTAATCACATGGTGAAAGTAGACTGTGAAGTAGATGTATAATTATTGCAAATTAGGTGATTAGCCTCAGGTACTACTTGTGCCTTAGGAGTAGCAAGTTCATTACCCTAATTATGAGTAGATATTACACAAACAGTTATCACTGGGGACTTAAGAGCTTTGCGGATTTATTTTCCTTGTCTGTTTCGTTGTTTCCTTTGTGCCGATCGGCGGATACCCCATGTTGTGACTGTGTCTCGCCGATGCGACTCAAGGGTGCCCTCCAAATCTTCAATGTAGCCTTCATAGTATGTCCCACGTTTCGTTAGGCCTTCAGCCCAAACTGGAGAGCTAGAACTGTGTAGTATGAATATGGATGATTCAACTTTGATCATAGCTAATATTATGTCTTTGTTATTCTTCTCAAAATGATGTGTGTATATTTCACAAGAACCTTATGTATCAACACGTACCTGGACAAGACTCTTCTCCACAGCTGAGAGGTCCAGACAACATTGCTTCAGGACCTACTGCACGATTAGCTATGAGCTTAAATTTTCCTGCTAAGTTGCCGCTCACGTGGCTGCGGATGAGGTGGGTCAAAGTACACATTTTAAAACTGACGTCATTGGTCATGAAGCGTGGTGAACAAAGTGGATGGAGTAGAATAACAAAGACATAATATTAGCTATGATCAAAGTTGAATCATCCATATTCATACTACACAGTTCAGGGATGTCTAGCTCTCCAGTTTGGGCTGAAGGCCTAAAGAAACGTGGGACATATTATGAAGGCTACGTTGAAGATTTGGAGGGCACCCTTGAGTCGCATCGGCGAGATACAGTCACAACATGGGGTATCCACCGATCGGCACAAAGGAAACAACCTACACCTGGAGAACAGACAAGGAAAATAAATCCGCAAAGCTCTTAAGTCCCCAGTGATAACTGTTTGTGTAATATCTACTCATAATTAGGGTAATGAACTTGCTACTCCTAAGGCACAAGTAGTACCTGAGGCTGATCACCTAATTTGCAATAATTATACATCTACTTCACATACACTGTCTACTTTCACCATGTGATTACAGGGGAAATCGCCGATTATGTGGAGCCGCTCAGGAGTCTCCTTTCAGAATACACCTTTTGAGGTTGTGCAGAAGGAAACTAGAGCCTAGTGTCAGTTTGGACCACACTACTTCAAGAAGAGGGACAGAACATCCAGCCGAATCTATCTTCAGGGAACACGGAAGCTGGGATGCCACTATAACAGTATTGTGTCCATTCACACTGGAGTCCTTCATGTGTCTCCCCCTCAGTTAACTGGCAACATCATTTAGAGTAAGCAACTGATTATCGGACGACATGTAAAATCGGACGCGCTAGCGCCGAACGAGTATATTACCGGAAGTGGGCGGGACCTTCAGTCGATACTACAGACCCATCGCACTTTGAGTTGAAAGTTTGGTGGTTCTCTGTTGCTTGGTTCTGGAGCTACAGCCAGCCAAAGTTAGATCCGAAACAATGTATGATCGGACAAAATTGATGTATTATCGGATGACGCTCCCTGCCTTTTCTCTGAAGGAACTTTCTCTGAGATTTTTACATTTTCGGGAAGCCTCATGATCTCTCTGCCGCAGGCTCACTTTTTGTCACCGTGGCTGATTCGAGTGCTAGAGAATATCACCGAATGTTGACCATGGTCTCCGTGTCTAATATCGGACGCTGAAATTTCGTCGTATTTTGGCGTAGACACTCACAAGTACACTCTAGTGTTGCAGTACGGATACCATTGGAAAGTGCAGGTCCTCAGCAACGTAATGGCGCAAATCCCGTGTTTATACGTTGCACCGTACCTGAGATACAGCTGCTTTCCCCAGTTTGCTCCTGTATGGGCGGTCCAAGATAGCAACGACAGTATTCCTGGAGAGTTTTGGGGTAAACGACTAGAGTAAGCAACTGATTATCGGACGACATGTAAAATCGGACGCGCTAGCGCCGAACGAGTATATTACCGGAAGTGGGCGGGACCTTCAGTCGATACTACAGACCCATCGCACACTGAGTTGAAAGTTTGGTGGTTCTCTGTTGCTTGGTTCTGGAACTACAGCCAGCCAAAGTTAGATCCGAAACAATGTATGATCGGACAAAATTGATGTATTATCGGATGACGCTCCCTGCCTTTTCTCTGAAGGAACTTTCTCTGAGATTTTTACATTTTCGGGAAGCCTCATGATCCCTCTGCCGCAGGCTCACTTTTTGTCACCGTGGCTGATTCGAGTGCTAGAGAATATCACCGAATGTTGACCATGGTCTCCGTGTCTAATATCGGACGCTGAAATTTCGTCGTATTTTGGCGTAGACACTCACAAGTACACTCTAGTGTTGCAGTACGGATACCATTGGAAAGTGCAGGTCCTCAGCAACGTAATGGCGCAAATCCCGTGTTTATACGTTGCACCGTACCTGAGATACAGCTGCTTTCCCCAGTTTGCTCCTGTATGGGCGGTCCAAGATAGCAACGACAGTATTCCTGGAGAGTTTTGGGGTAAACGACTATATCTCAGGAACGGTGCAACGTATAAACGCGGGACTTATACCATTTTGTTGCTGAGGACCTGCACATTCCAATGATATCCGTCTTGCAGCACTATAGTGTACCTGAGAGTGTCATCGCTAAACTACGACGAAATTTCAGCGTCCCATATTAGACACGGAGACCATGGTCAACATTCGGTGATATTCTCCAGCACTCGAATCAGCCACGGTGACAAAAAGTGAGCCTGCGGCAGAGGGATCATGAGGCTTCCCGAAAATGTAAAAATCTCAGAGAAAGTTCCTTCAGAGAAAAAGCAGGGAGCGTCATCCGATAATACATCAATTTTGTCCGATCATACATTGTTTCGGATCTAACTTTGGCTGGCTGTAGTTCCAGAACCAAGCAACAGAGAACCACCCAACTTTCAACTCAGTGTGCGATGGGTCTGTAGTATCGACTGAAGGTCCCGCCCACTTCCGGTAATATACTTGTTCGGCGCTAGCGCGTCCGATTTTACATGTCGTCCGATAATCAGTCGCTTACTCTATATCTCAGGAACGGTGCAACGTATAAACGCGGGACTTATACCATTTTGTTGCTGAGGACCTGCACATTCCAATGATATCCGTATTGCAGCACTATAGTGTACCTGAGAGTGTCATCGCTAAACTACGACGAAATTTCAGCGTCCGATATTAGACACGGAGACCATGGTCAACATTCGGTGATATTCTCCAGCACTCGAATCAGCCACGGTGACAAAAAGTGAGCCTGCGGCAGAGGGATCATGAGGCTTCCCGAAAATGTAAAAATCTCAGAGAAAGTTCCTTCAGAGAAAAGGCAGGGAGCGTCATCCGATAATACATCAATTTTGTCCGATCATACATTGTTTCGGATCTAACTTTGGCTGGCTGTAGTTCCAGAACCAAGCAACAGAGAACCACCCAACTTTCAACTCAGTGTGCGATGGGTCTATAGTATCGACTGATGGTCCCGCCCACTTCCGGTAATATACTCGTTCGGCGCTAGCGCGTCCGATTTTACATGTCGTCCGATAATCAGTCGCTTACTCTACCACAGCCAAGTTATTGAGTAGCTGCATTTTTATACATGCATAGTAAGTCTATAGTCTTCTTCTCCATATACACTTACCTCGCTGTATGGCCACTGAATTCCGGCCGTCTCTATTCGGTGGACTGGACTCGGGACTGGACTCGGGACTGGACTGTGGGACTGGACTCACAGAAAGTTGCGCTCGTCGTTTCTGAAGGCCAGAAAACAGGAAATTGCGGAACGGCACTATATAGCTGCCACCGTAGATAATAGCTTACCAAGTACGCGAGGTGTACCAACACAGCTGTCACCATGTAGACGTAGGCAGCCTGCCGTGGTCCTACCATGCAAAACCAGCTCGACTTCGTTTCGGTGCGAATTCGTCCATGATCTGACGACGACTTCGAGGAACACATGGCGGTCATTGCTAGCAAACTCTCGTATACCAAGTGTTACAACCATTTTGCAGCTTCTTGAACCGTTTCTATGCATGCTCCTGCCAAGTTTGGCTGGCGCTTCCGTTCCTGCTTTCCGCCTGCCTGTGCTGTAGGCCTATAATTATTCATTGTTCTTGTCCCCAGACCATTTCAGTCTGGGAACGAGCCGATTCAGCGCATCGTTGGCGCCATGGCGCACGCGCTCTGACAGAAAGGGCTGATGGAACGGCTGATATCGAGTCATGGTCGGCTACCCCGAATGCCATTCATGTGATGTAAGTATTTTAGTAGCGTTTGATGCTTCAAAATGTTGAGCGCAACTTTCTGTGAGTCCAGTCCCACAGTCCAGTCCCGAGTCCAGTCCCGAGTCCAGTCCACCGAATAGAGACGGCCCTGAATTCCGGTATGATTGGCAGTCTCATCGTACTACTATGTTGGGTCAAAGTGCAAACTCAAACTATATGACGTCATCGGGCATGAAACGCGGTGAACAAAGTGGATCCCTTCAGCTGCTGCTTGCCGATTGCATTGATCCGCTGTTCCCCGTTTGCGTCCGCTTTGTGGAATGGACTCTATTAACATGCAGTATAGTACCATCTGTTCACACACTAACACTGCTACTGGTTAAGGCAGGAAGCACGGCATCTGCGAAATCGCGCAATTTTGCTCATGAATAATTAATGAGATGACGTCACTTGCATACGGTTATTTAGAGTTATACTATACTTCAATGAAATACTGCGATATGATTGGCCAATTGAAGGGGGTTTATTTCACTTATACACCTGTAAATTTTACTTATACACCTGTAAAATTTCACTTATACACCTGTAAATTTCATGTAGTTACAGCGTCATACATTTAGCATCATAGCTAGCTAGACATAGACTAGATAGCTACCTCAATGTACAGTTCATGATTCGGTCTTGCGCGCGAGCGTATTTGCGTGTGAGCGCTGTAGCCAGACGAGAGTACGAGTGGAGCTGGACTGCGGACTTGGTCGTCTTACGTCTCACCTCCGTAAGTGTCATGGGGCGGGGCGTATTTGGTGCGATCCCAGAGTCTGGTTCCGCTTCGGAGTCACAGTCCCAAACACGAGGCACGAGTACGCAGAGTTGTCGGTTAGCGGATGGCGAGAGCAGCTGCTATAAAAGTCGCCATCTCTGTGCGAAGTCTTTCTGACTGAACGGTTGCTAACTGTTTCGGTTGCTAATACAGACAGCGATTTGATTGGCTGCCAGCTGTATAGTATAAATACCTTAAACGATGAAACCCTCGGGGCCTACGGGATTTAGATCCCCTTGGAAACCTATAAACACCCTTGCGCTTCGCGCGCGGGTGTCTATATAGTTTCCGCGGGGCTCTAAATCCCGTAGACCCCTCGGTTTCATCGTTTAACCTATATTTATTCATCTGTTTACGTTTTCCCATGGCGGCAACCGGAATAAACAAGGGGGGCTTCTTTCTTTGATGCGGCTAGCGGCCCTTTCGAGTTTCAAATCGGTACTCTGATGTGGCCGTGCGGTACTTTGAAGATTTGTTTGAACAGTAAGAAGCTATTCTAGCTGATTGAATGTGGCGATGGGCTATCTGTGTGTGAATAGCTAGGTGGAGTGAGCAGGAATGTTTGTGGGTCTGCTGAAGTGGCCGAAGAACAGCCTGGAAAGTGAACAGCCTCCGACAGCTCCCTGGCCAAGGTACTCTAGAGAGTTGACCTTTCGGCATTACAGGCCCCGCCCATTTTCGTGTTAGGGCGAATTTGGCTGGTTTGGTAGCTGGACTGGGCTGGTGAGAGGGAGTAGATGTGTGGCCAAAACTCGGTAACCGAGAGGTGAACGTGGAAAAGCATCCCTATTTTTGCAGGGGGTAGGTTGACCTTTTGGAAACTGGCCTTGGCTTGAGTCGGTTTTAGTTGGTGTGCGTGGAATTTATTTTGAAAGCCTAGGGTAGCCAAACCTCTGTTTTTGAGGGTGGCAGTGAGTTTTGGGCTGTAGCCTGCAAGTGAGGAGAGCAGGTGGTAAATCCATCCGTAGTTTTGGGGCCTGTTTTGTGTGTGTATTGATGATGGGGTCAGAGTGTGGGTGGGGCCTTGGAGAGGGTCCAAATTTTCAGTTTCGTAGAGGGCCTTAAAATTGAGTTTTAGGGCATTTTCAAGCAGAGGGAGCAGTTTGATGCAAAGTATTGCTGAAACTTGTGTACGCTTTGATGCTGCCCATTTATCCATCAACTTGGTTTCGGAGATCGCGGTACCCATGTTTACTACCTTAATTGGTGTGTTTATTGTCACATGTATGTGTTACCTTGCGTTGTTCCTACGTTGTGTCATACTATATTTGGTAGTGCGCAGTTTGTATAAATATGCTGCTGTTGTACCATTGAATTGTTAGTCAATGATATTTCCTACGGCCAAGACGTCAACAATATTACATGGTGGCAGCGGCGAGCGACTGAGACTGTCAAAGGATGGCTCAACTTCGGCTGGAACCTCCAGCGCCGTTTAATTTCCGAACCCCCGACGACTGGCCGAGATGGAGAAAACGGTTCGAACAGTTCCGTGTCGCATCCGGACTAGCCAATGACGACGCCGTGAAACAAGTGAACACTCTCCTCTACTGTCTCGGAGAAGAGGCAGAGGGCGTCTTGTCATCCACGAATGTCACCGCCGACAAGCGCAAGGTGTACGACACTGTCCTCGAAAAACTCGACGGTTTCTTCAAAGTGCGACGAAACGTAATATTCGAGAGAGCGCGATTCAACCGACGCAACCAGCTCGGGACAGAATCAGCAGAGCAGTATATCATGGAACTCTACAGACTAGCCGAGAGCTGCAACTATGGTGATCTCAAGGACGAAATGATCTGGGACAGACTAGTTGTGGGCATCCGAGACGCCGCCCTCTCTAGGCCTGTCCACATTATTCGAGAATAATTTTGGGAATAATAGGTACCAACTAGAATAAGAGAATATTCCAGCCTAATAGGGCTTCAAATCCTTACAAAGGTCAAGAACTTTACAGAACTCCTTCACTCAACGACAATCCTATTCACTTGAGGACTATATTGAAACCTCGATTATGTTGCAATACAATCGTTGATTGTTTTTGAAGTCACTTGACTCACTTTCCCTAATTTTGATGGGAATAATGGGCATCTCTCTGGGAATAATGGGAATCTCTTTGGGAATAATAGGAGCATTTGGGGGGAAATTCTGAATAGAATAATAGGCAGAAAAAGTAGAATAATGTGGACAGGCCTAGCCCTCTCCCAGCAACTACAGCTCGACCCCGAACTAACTCTTGAAAAGGCAAAGAAAAAAATCCGCCAGAGGGAAGCAGTGGGCGAGCAGCAGAGAGAGCTCAAGGGAGCGGCCGAGGGAGTCACGAGTCTTGAAGAAGTGCGTTACCGCAGACAGTTCAGGGGAAAGGGACCGAACTCGCACAAACCGGGACGTGACGGCAAAACGAAACCTACTCCCGCTAAGACGTGCACTCGCTGTGGCAAGAGTTGGCATGCCCGCGACAGATGCCCCGCAAAAGAGGCGACCTGCCATTGGTGCAACAAGAAAGGGCACTACAGCACTCAGTGCCTCACCAAGCAAGTCTCTGCAGTCACAAGTGAGAGCCTGCTTGACACAGCCTTCCTGGACATGGTCACTACAAAACAGAGCTCAGCATGGTTCGCCACCTTGAAGCTGAATGACCAGGAAACAAACTTCAAGTTGGACACCGGCGCAGAAGTGACTGCCATCTCTGAAGAAGCGTACCGAAACATACGAAAGCCACACCTCACAGCACCAGAGAAAACTCTGTATGGGCCCTCACGACAGCCCCTCAAGACCCTTGGACAATTCTGGGGAAATGTTTTCCCACAAAGGGAAGACAGTTCAACAACAGGTGTTTGTAGTAGATGGTCTCAAAACAAACCTCTTGGGACTGCCTGCAATCTCCGCCCTGGGACTAGCCATTCGAGTTGATGCGACCGAGACGGACACTCCGATCGCGACGGCTGAAATCCCAAAAGACATCATGGAACAGTTTCCATCACTATTCCAGGGACTCGGAAACCTGGGCGAGGAGTATGAAATCCACCTAAAGTCAGGAGCTACACCCCACTCCCTGTATGCTCCAAGACATGTTCCCCTACCATTGTGGCCGAAGGTCAAGGAGGAACTCGATCGTATGGAGTCAATCGGTGTCATTTCAAAGGTTGACGAACCTACACCATGGTGTGCTGGTATGGTCGTCGTCCCAAAGAAGAACGGAGCGATCCGCATCTGTGTGGACCTAAAGCCATTAAACGAGAACGTCCTCAGAGAAGTACACCCACTCCCTAAGGTCGACGATACCCTTGCTCAGGAGCCCAGGTGTTCAGCAAGTTGGATGCGAACAGTGGATTTTGGCAGATACCACTCGCCAAGAATTCCCGACACCTTACCACCTTCCTTACCCCTTTGGTCGCTATTGTTTTAACAAGATGCCTTTTGATCCTGGAAGGGGAGATGTGGAATGGACTCTATTCACATGCAGTACCATCTGTTCACACACTAACACTGCTACTGGTTAATTGGTGTGTTTATTGTCACATGTATGTGTTACCTTGCGTTGTTCCTACGTTGTGTCATACTATATTTGGTAGTGCGCAGTTTGTATAAATATGCTGCTGTTGTACCATTGAATTGTTAGTCAATGATATTTCCTACGGCCAAGACGTCAACAATATTACACGCTTCAGCTGCTGCTCGCCACTTGTGTCTGCTTCAGCTGCTACTCCCCGATTGCGTCCGTTTCAACTGCTCCCCGATTGCGTCCGCTTCGGCTGATTGCGTCCGGCCACCGCAAGTGTTTTTCTTTTTATTTTTTCTTTTTATTTTTTTTGGGAATGAAAGTTTATGCATGATGCAATGGATGCAATATAATAGCTAACTAGAAACAAAAAAATTTCTTACAAAAATTACAAACGATTTAGTGATGGCCACCCCGATCGACTCCCGAAAAAGCAGACAAACAAGGAATGCCATTAACCAGCCTCAGTCCCATCCCATTTAAAAATGTAGCATTTAGGGATGGGATGGGACTGAGGCTGGTTAATGGCATTCCTTGTTTGTCTGCTTTTTCGGGAGTCGATCGGGGTGGCCATCACTAAATCGTTTGCAATTTTTGTAAGAAAATTTTTTGTTTCTAGTTTGTGAGGTTTTTTGAGCGCATGGAATGCATAAGTTTTTAACGATAGGGGTAATGTATCAGAGATGGATGTATAACCAGAATGTTTGATTAAACAATCTCTAGCTAGGTCATCACCGTGCAAAGGAGAGTTGCCTTGATGGATGTGGTTGAGGATCCTACTGCTCGGGGCAGCACAATTGCTCCTTCCTTATGTTGTGATTCACCAGGAAATAATGATCCATTATTGCTTTTATATAATTATACCAAAAGTGATGATATTGCTCTTGGGTAGAGTATATACATTATAGATAGATAAACAATGACAAGATAGATAGATAGATGAATACTGAACTCAGTATACCTCCCTTCACCTCAAACCGAGTTTCTCACTAGCGATCACAAAAATGCTTACTGATACCAAACTGGTAGGTACCACTAGGATACGTTCATAGATGATAGCTCCTAGGAGTGTACCACCAGACGACAGATTAGACAGATCTAGATTCAGCAAACACTTCGAAGTTCAAATGCCAAAACTGTAGCCTCACTCACAGTTCTGCATGGTCAGTATTGGTACATGTTCTGCACTGTAGTTACGTCATGAGAAGAAAGCCACGCCTCCATGATGGCATAGTCACGATAGATCTTGGCAAGAACAGGTTGGCAGAAATTCCTTGCAGCGGTACTGATGCACCAGATGATGGATTCACAAGGATTCAGCTGATCAGCAAGTGCCCGAAATGCAACCATCACCAGCAAAAAAGAAAGCAATGTGCGTTTGCATGTGAACTGCGCATGCGCATTTGGCACGCGTGACCTCTGGTTGCATCAAAATGGCTTCGTGCTAGCAATTCACGGAATCGTAGCTAGCCAGAAGTGCCTTTCCTGCCAGTATGTAGTCAAAAGGGCCGAAAGGAGCTACTACGACGAAAGCGATGTTGTTCTGTGAGTGAACTAGCTCAGGAAATGCTTTTGTTGTCCAGCTATGCTAGTCAATGAGAAAGAAAGAAAGAAAGAAAGAAGAAGATGACGAAATCGGAATTTTACGGCGACTTATTTCTCGACTCCCGCGTACTCTCAGGTACGTTTGCGAGTGTTTTTGTGAACTGCTAGGCAGTATCATTCTCTCTGCATGCTTGGTTTGGGGGGTAGTAGCTTCTTTGGCCGTTTTCCTGCTGGTGCATCAGTATGGTATTTCGAAATTTCCTTAGCCATCCCTAAATAGAGAACGCTACCGCGTTCTCTGATACAAGTATGTACCAACGATTAGTAACAATAAAAAGAGGTGCAGTATGTACTTTAAAAGAAGAAATGGAATGTGCTGTATAAGTGCATCCTGAGGCAAGTGGTTCCAGACTGAGATAGTACTAGAAACAAAAAATTTTCTTACAAAAATTACAAATGATTTAGTGATGGCCACCCCGATCGACTCCCGAAAAAGCAGACAAACAAGGAATGCCATTAACCAGCCTCAGTCCCATCCCATTGAAAAATGTAGAATTTAGGGATGGGATGGGACTGAGGCTGGTTAATGGCATTCCTTGTTTGTCTGCTTTTTCGGGAGTCGATCGGGGTGGCCATCACTAAATCATTTGTAATTTTTGTAAGAAAATTTTTTGTTTCTAGTTTGTGAGGTTTTTTGAGCGCATGGAATGCGTAACTTTCCTGATGTCAGATTTTATTAATTGCCTTGATGGATGTGAACCTTCTGCTGGGCACTGAGCAGGCTTTGATGCTTCATTCTATTTCCACTAATAATATGAGTATTCCAAACCACTAGCCTAACTCACAGTATTGGTGGTATGTTCCGCACTGTAGTTACGTCATTAAAAGAAAGCCACGCCTCCATGATGGCATAGTCACGATAGATCTTGGCAAGAACAGGTTGGTAGAAATTCCTCGCAGCGGTAGTGAGGCACCAGATGATGGATTCACAAGGATTCAGCGGATCACCAAGCGCTCGAAATGCTGTAAAAAAAAGAATGCAACGTGCGTTTGCATGTGAACTGCGCATGCGCATTTGGCACGCGTGACCTCTGGTTGCACCAAAATGGCTTCGTGCTAGCAATTCACGGAATCGTAGCTAGCCAGAAGTGCCGTTCCTGACAGCATGTAGTCAAAAGGGACGAAAGGAGCTACTACGACGAAAGCGATGTTGTTCTGTGAGTGAACTAGCTCAGGAAATGCTTTTGTTAGCCAGCTATGCTAGTCAATGAGAAAGAAGAAAGAAGAAAGAAGAAAGAAAGAAAGAAAGAAAGAAGATGACGAAATCGGAATTTTCCGGCGACTTATTTCTCGACTCCCACGTACTCTCAGGTACGTTTGCGAGTGTTTTTGTGAACTGCTAGGCAGTATCATTCTGTCTGCATGCTTGGTTTGGGGGGTAGTAGCTTCTTTGGCCGTTTTCCTGCTGGTGCATCAGTATGGTATTTCGAAATTTCCTTAGCCATCCCTAAATAGAGAACGCTACCGCGTTCTCTGATTAGGTACAAACGAATATTTAAATGCATTAGTGTGAGCGTACAACAAAGGTAAGGTTTGAGAATGTCTACTAGGTTGAGAATTGGGTTAAATCAAGGAGATCCTGATATCCTGAGTCCCAGCTCTTAGTACACATTTTCAGGGCAAACTTTGACATTCTCCAGTTTTGTGATATCTTCCGGAGGGGCTCCAGACTTGAGCAGCGTACTCAAGATGAGGGCGCACGATCGCGAGCATTTCAATTGGTACATTTCAAGAAGACTGTGACTATTAGTGTTTGTAGAGAACCTTCTATACAAAAGTCCAACAAGTTTCTTAGCCTTGGTACAAATGGAGTCAACGTGGGCAGACCAAGATAAGTCTGTTGATAGAAGGACTCCTAGGTATTTGAAGGTTTCAACTGGTTCAAGGGGGCCGGGGGTCCCATTTAGCTGGAGTTGTGGGGATTGTCTAGGGTTCCTCTTTCTTGATATCACCATTGATTTACATTTTATGGGATTGAGGGTTAGCTATAGGTTCCTACTCACCCAGTCACTGATTTGCTCAATGTCCAATTGCTCAATGTCCAATTGCAAATGATGAAAGTCCCTGGTGGAATTGATGGGCTTGTAGAGGAGCATATCATCTGCGAACAAGTTGAGCATGCTTCCCCCTGATAGGTTGATCAATGAGATATCATCAATATAGATGAGAAATAGTAGGGGGCCTACTATGATACGGAACCTAGAGGTACTCCGGACAAGACGTGTATCAGGGGATGATTCTCCATCTACAACCACATGTTGTTTCCTTCCTGTAAGATAGCTGGATATCCAGGACAAGATGTGGGGATCCAGATTGTAGCTGCATAATTTCTCCAGTAATGGCTGGTGTGGGACTGAATCAAATGCTTTCCGCAAATCGAAAAATTAATATGGCGCATATGTCTTGACCCATCTCAAGTGAATTGAACCATTCAAAAGTCACAGACAAGAGCTGTAACTGTAGATTTCCCTGCTTGAAATCCCCATTGCCTGTTGGAGAGTGGGATTGATGCGTTAAGATGTTGGAGGATCTGCTGATGGAGGTGACATTCAAGAATTTTACTGGTTACTGGTACGTGTAGTAGGGAAATGGGCCTGTAGTTGGAAGCGTCCTTATGATTTATGACTTAGGAAGCTGATCAGTCCGCGCGAAGCGCGGAAAATTTTTCGCCTTTATTTTTCAGTTATCAGGGTGGGCTCTCGTGGCACCTTCGTGCTTTGCACAGCAAGTTCCAGATGTGAAAGGATTGCAGGACCCGGGGCCGCCATGTGCTTTCGTTTCTTGCTCAAATTTAGCTCATGCAACGTAATAAGATCGTGGTCTCGTTCCCAAGCCGTTCGGTTTCAGCCAGCTCCACCCTCTCAATTTGGAAGCAACTTTGTACCCGGAACAACTGTACTCCGCACTGTTACTGCTACGTACGTTTTTCGCAGTGCCAAAGGGCTGGGGGGTGCATTTGCACCCCCCCCCCCCCCCCCCCCTAAATCCGCCACTGATGGGCCACTAGCTTTATTTACATCCAAAGACTTGATGTATGTGAGGACTTCACTAGTTGTGCAGAGTAGTTCATGCGGGCAAGTAGAATACCGTATGTCGTATCCTCCTCCACTTCCATTTGAGGGTGATATAGGTGGTACTGTTGTATTAAAACAAGCTGTAAATATTCCATTGAGCATAGTGGCCTTTTCCCTGCTTGTTTCTGCAGTGGTATCTTGATGGTGGAGTGTTAGGGATTGTAGACTTGTTTGTTTAGGGATTTTACTGCTTTCCAAAACTGCTTCTTATTACGAGGATTAAGTTGTTGGAAATATGATCTTTTGGCATTGCGCAGCATTTTTACAACCCTGTTACGCAGCTGTTTGTATTTGGTGGCTAGCGCAGGTTTGGCATGTCTCTTTGTTGCTTGAAGTACAGCATTGCGCTTTCTGATGTGACGGATGATATTTTTAGTTAACCAGGGTACATTTTTCTTCCTTTTCAGGGTTTGCTGCGGAATACACACACTCATAATATCCATGATCCTATTGTGCCAGTTGTCTGCAGCAAGATCAAGATTGTCTGTAGGCAGCAGACTGTCCCAATCAATTTCATCTATTAGTTGACAAGCTTTTCTGTAATCAGCATTCTATATCTCCAAATAGTTCTTGGTTGCTGCAGTGGCCTGTCCTTGTATTTCCATCTGAGTGAAAGTTTTAGACCATTATGGTCTGAGTTCATAAGAGGAGGGATGGTAGAACAGTCAAGGAGAAGCGCCGTATTGGATAGAGTGGCCAGGTCAATTAGTGAGGTATCGCCATTTGCATGGACTGGTGTGAGTGGGAGTGTTAACAACTTGAGACAGGGAAAACGTCTGGAGTATGTTCTCTATAGTTTACAAAATTAGGATGACTTTTATTTAATATTAAAATCTCCCAATAAAGTAAAGCTAGAAAAAGACTGAATGGATAATCTGTGAAGAGCGGTACAAAAATTATCAAAAAAACTGACTGGTGAAGAGGGTGGACGATATAAAACTGAAACACAGTGTTTAAGGTTACGGGTACCCGTTGACCGGAAGTAAAATCTAATTAGCGTGCATACAGGCAGCTGCACGTTAAGGTTACGGGATCCCTGCGCGCGGATACGCGCACCGTATACTTAATTAAGCGCTATTTCATTGTTTTTTTGTCGCCAAAATAAAGCCGTGTGATCCAACCTGGACTTGGAAGACCGTATTGAAATAGGCACGAACACTGAGTATAGAAAGGGCCGGACGAAGCGTTTTTGTAAATACTGATGACCGTTCCGAAGTTATACGACGCTGTATTCCAAAGAGGGGAGTCAAGATGGCGGTTATTCACACTCAAGGGTCGTTCTTTCGAGGACTGCTCAACCTAGCCACAAAACGCTTACGTCCCGCCCTAGAGCTTCCTATGGCGTGTCTCCCAACAGCAGAATCGAGTTGCTCGCGGTCTTCGCACTGGAGATGTTTGGCGAATAGTTTGCTGGAACTGATTTAACCAGCGTACAACAGCTACAGTGTGAGCTACTGTAATGATGATTGGTCTGCATGTTGACTACCTTCCCTGCTTTGCGTCGAGTAAGTTTGATTTCGCTGGCTTCATTTTTGCGGGAGAAAAATGGGCTTGAACAAATTGTCTGGCCACGCCCACCGCGCGGGGATCCCGTAACCTTAACGCTGAGGCCGTTGTGCGCGAAGTTAACTTATCCACGCATGCGACGAAGTTTGTCTCCAAAAAGGTAATTCAGGTGGAAGTAGGCATTTAAATCGATGCTAATAACATATATCTAGTGACAGAGCTAGTTTTGGGAGACAGAGTAGACTGTTTGTCGCTGCTAGAGAGGCAAGTCGTCGCCTCACCCGTTGTTGAGCGCCATTTTCCCAGTGTACTTTGATCCCTAGCCGGAGATGCTCGGCGAATTACTTGTCCATTTATAGCTCTGTCACTAGACATTCATGTCTTCTAGCTGCGTCCTGAAGCTGAAGGTGCAGTTCTGCACGCAACGAGAATGGTTTGTCGCATGCGTTCAGAATTTATACAAGTATGTGGGAGGGGCCAAAGTGTCAAGGTAGCCACGCCTCTGCAGGAAGTTCGTCTTTCAAGCAGTAGGCGGGTCTGAATAGGTTCGAGTCCAGCACCGACTTTGTTCCTAGGCGGCGTAAGAATTGGCATGGGTGCATGAATGTAGTTGCTGTTATTGCACAGTATACGTGGGTACCCGTAACCTTAACAGTAGTGAGTGCAGAGGTAACTGACAGAGCAATGAATTCCAAATCATAAGAACCCTTAAGTATGATTTCCCATGTGAGTGACTTGATGATGTACAGAAGAATACCACCTCCGTACCTGTTGCGATCCAATCTGATCACTTGGTAGTTATTAATTGAAATTTCTGCATGTGATATGTCGTCTGAGAGCCAGGACTCAACAACACAGATAATGGATGGATTTTGTTCAGCAACTTTGACACGCAGTTCGTCCAATTTAGGAAGGATGCTTCTGGCATTAAAGTAAAGAATTGAAACATTGGATTTGGGGTGAGTAGATGTATGATTTGGTATGTGATAAGCTTGCGCCCTCCAGGGGATGAGACCGATTCCTTAATGATCCCCTAAAAAAGACCTATTAGCATTACTGGGGCTGGGGCTAAGTTCAACTGCTGCTCCGGCTTCACCTGCAGCTCCCCGATTGCGTGCGCTTCTGCGGCTCCCCGATTGTGTCCGCTTCGACTGCTGCTCCCCGATTGTATCCGCTTAACGCTTGTAGCCTCACCTGTTCTGGCCAGCGGCGGCGCGAGCTATTTTGGAGTGGTACGGCCACTGCCAAAGGAAGTGAATAGAGGCGCGAAGCGCAGAAAAAATTTTTCACCTTCATTTTTCAGTTGTCTGGATGGGCTCTCGTGGCACCTTCGTGCTTTGCACTGCACTGTAACTGCTTTCCGCTGATTGCATCCGGTCGGACGCAATACGCTAGCGGATTGCGTTCAGCGGAAATGGTCCGGCTTCGCGCGGCCGATCCGTACATGCAACCATCCCGCGAAGGCCACATGTAGTTTTGATTCTGTCCGTACATGCAACCGTCCCGCGCGCGAAGGCCATGACCTTGACATGTTTTGAAGAGCACTGCAGTATAAATGGCGGCGTCTTGGAGAGTAGTCTGGTACCGAGACTAGAGAAGTTGAGTGAAGCGCAACATTGTAATTGTATTATTCAACATTGTTATTATTCATCTTTATTGTGCAACATTCATCTTATTAATTATTTGCTACTTATGCTACAATTGTTATTATCCTGGTTGTGTCCCCGGACACTATCCGCTAGCAGATTGTGTCCGCCTGGATAGTATCTGCTAGCAGATAGTGTCCGCCTGGATAGTGTCAGCGGGGTGGGACAGCTAGTGTCTGCAAGCCTGGACAGTATCTGCTATATCAATATCAGATAGCTATAGTGTCCAGGCGGACATAATCCGCTAGCGGACCGAGTCGGGGAGGACTCCATCCGCTAGCAGTTAGCGTCCGCCCCCCGGACACTATCCGCGAAAGCGGACACAATCTGCTAGCATATCGGTTCCGGGGCGGACACTATCCGCGGCCGGACGCGATCCGCTGTGACACCGGCCCTGCTGGCTGATGCTCCCGGATTGCGTCCGCTTCGACTGCTGCTCCCGGATTGCGTCCGCTTCGACTGCTGCTCCCCGATTGCATGCATCTGCTTGCAGCCCCAGCTGGATTCCAGCCCAACGTTCTCGAACATTCATCGCGGAGTTCGAGGTTCAGTAAATAAACTAAAGTACGAAGGTCGCGCGTCACTATAGTCTAGTCCCGCCCGGCCCCACGTGGCCACGAACATCCCACTTCCGTCACTCACAGACTAGACAGACACGTACACACACACACACACGTTAGGGTTAATGTATTGATATATTATACAAGTAGCTTCGCTCGCTCAGCTACTTCCCCCTCGTTCGCCTACCGTGAGTAATCCGGCGCCGGACAGCTCTCTGTGCAGAGCTGCTGCTCCCCGATTGCGCCCGCTTCAGCTGCTGCTGCATGCTCGCCGCTTGCGTCCGCTTCAGCTGCTGCTCCCGATCGCGTCCGCTTCGGCTGCTGCTCCCCGATTGCGTCCGCTTCGACTGCTGCTCCCCGCATCCGCTTGCAGCCCCAGCTGGATTCCAGTCCGATGTTCTCGAACAGTCTTCGCGGAGTTCGAGGTTCAATAAATTACAGTACGAAGGTCGCGCGTCACTATAGTCTAGTCCCGCCCCACGAACATCCCACTTCCGTCACTCACACACACACACACTGATGGCGGAGAGCGAGGATATTCCGTTTGTGGTGCACCTCAGGGACTGCAATGAGGAGATGGTGGCTGCGTGGAAGGAGGGGGAAGCCTTCGGAGACCCGCGCTTTCAGGGCCGAGTAGAGGTAAGTGGGAAGTTTATCGTGACGCCGGATCTAGACTGTGGTATATAGTGTCACACCCAGAGCTAGAGGGCAACACTACCTGCACAGCCTGTGAATACGAGCACCGAATTCTTCTCATAACTAGAACAGTCTGTGCTGGGCATCAGACAGAACATGTCTCTCACAGGTAGTCTGCACAATCAGTAGTGGGTGCGAACATATAATCGGGGCGTGTGTTTTAGCTGAAAGGCAACTGCATGCTGTTGAATCCACTTAGCACACAATGCAATTCCTGACAGGTTAGACACAGATGATGATGGGAACTTGACCAAACTCTCCCCTCCCCGTAGTGGGTGTGGTGGTGAGAGGCTGGCCCGCGAGACTACTATCTCACAGGTGACATGTCTCTCACAGGTATCCAGTGGTGATATATTTGAAGGAGGGCCCACAGCAGATGCAATTGTGAGGGAGTGATTAATTAATCAGTATATTATATCGGTGTAGTCTCGGTCCCAGACCCAACCAACCCCAGCACGGATCACTTTTAGTATTCCGTGCGTTATACTGAAAGGGATACACGCGCTGGATAAACGGTCTGGGAACGAGACTAATATCGGTGAAGTGGAACTTCTGAGAAAAGTTGTTCTTGTTTTGCTGCCCCCCCCCCCCCCCCCCCCCCCCACACACACACACACACACACACACTATTGGAGTGCAGGTTTCTCCAGCTAATAGCTTTGGGTTCATGGATGGGGGCATTGACATGGCATATTCCATGCACTTTGGGTGGCAGATGTGAGTTAAGTACGTAAACCGCTGTTGTGTTGTACTGTTCACTGGTATGTGGATTCTTAGGCAGGAGCGCCTGCAGAAACTCTTGCGTGAAGACTACGATGGAGAGTTGCCAGTGGTGAGCTGTGATTTCATATACAACCTCAAAATCTACTTGCAATGGAATCTGGAGCACAAACCAGATTATGTCTTAAGGATGTTTTCCCATGACACAGTCCAGTTAGACCATGCCTACCAGGGCTTAGAACTACAAGCAGCCATGGAGGTCAATTCAGTATGTCATCTAATTCCTTGCAGGGTAATGCAGTGGTGCTCCCTGCCTACGAATCTGGCATGATCCTATCCAAACTGGACCTCTCCCCCACTAAGAATCACGGCCAGCCGATTCGCTATCTCATCTCTGCCCCCACGATGAGGGTACCATCCAATGTAGCCAAAACAACTAATGCTTACCTTGCATTCCGGGCAGTGTTAAGGGCAGGTATGTGTCTGGCAACACTCACCAGTAAGCAAAGTATAGTATCCTGCACACACACACACACACACAATAGTGAAGCAGCACAATCAGGCACACACAGATGACGTAATTCACACTGTGCTCTGCCCGGGGCTTGGCACTGCTGTGGGGAGAATGCCCTACAAGAGATGTGCTGTGCAGGTGTGGGTGCTAGATTACAGTTATCGATTAGAATAGTAAATTTACAGCTGCTACCGACTTGACAGATGCTGGTAGCATATGAGGTGGTCATGTTTGGAGATGTGGAGGCCATCAACCGGCCACCTAACCTTCATAAGTGCTGCTCCTCCCACACCCACCTCATCACGGTAATGTGTATAATTATGCCACACCTCCACTTCTCAGGTCTGAATACTTTACCTCCTCCCTCCCGCTCTCCCTACAGGTTGGTGAAGCATCAGGCACTAGGTTTTCTGCTAAACCACAGCTGGGTGAACTCTTTGTGTCGCATGGCTTGACTTAATATTGGTGCATGCCTGTAATTCCTAGAAACAAATTCTTGGATTTTGCATAGTGTTAGAATAGGTTTTACTTTGAGATTGTGAATCAGCTGAACACTCGGTGTGATAAAGACGGTTTCCACTGCACTGTGTTCTAGCTAAGCAGTGCAGCACCACTCGACATTTCCTCTGAATGTGCCCAAACCACCTTTGATCTCTGATCCACCACAACTGTACAAAACTGGTTCTGACTATATAGAACACTACACACCATAAATCTGCATGTCACAGTAATGTGTGCAATCATAGTGTATTCACTACTGAAGAGTAATGAGCCCCATTCAGTACAGCAATTAGAGTTGAGTCACAAAAATTAATATTTAGTGCTTGTGGATACATACACGGCCGGCCTACTTGTCCTCTCTGCCTGTTTGTAGTAGTCTAGTTGCTTTACACAGAATTTCGATTGCCCCCTGCACGTCTTCATAGTCTAAAGCACTTGATGCATGTTTACATAATTTCTGTGCCTTTGCAATCTCGGCTGGGCCCAACTCTATACCTGAGGCTGCCACTGGAGGCTGGTAGGAACTGGAGGGCTCTTCAGGACCAGGGTCCTGGGGCAACGATTGCCTGGGTCTGGGAACAGGTTTGGGGACAGGTGGGAGGACAGGCTGGGCACCAGGAGGGAGTGTAATTCCTGACGGAGCTGGTGGGGTGACTGAGAATCCGATTGCTGAGGCTGGCCCAACTACCTCATCTAGGTCTTCGCTTCCTGGTGGGCCCGGTGTTGGTGCAACACCGCTCTTCAGACACCGATCGATCTCCACAGCCTTCCACTTTGCATACTTCATCTTTGAGTCAATCTACAAGGAATGAAAACTGATTTGCTTGGTTGTGGAGATTTAGACGACCCCTATGAAGAGGTGGTTTCATTTTCTATGATGATCTATGTATGTACAAGAACAGGCACAGTTCCGTGGGCCAGAAGAAATGCCAATGCCGTACATTCATGTTCTTCCCAGTGAGTGTGCTTGCTTCTTGATCAGGACAGGGAGAGGCAGCCCAAACTTACAGGCACTGTCATGTGGATCTTGCACAATGTTTGTTGCAGAAAACTTTGCAGCTGCACAAGTTGTTCAAAAGGATGAACTACAACTCTTTCTGCATGTACAGCTATTCTCATAGGTTCTGTTGCAGCAGACCTCACACAATCCCTGTGAGAGGTTTGATGAAGGCTACTCCTATTCATACAGGGACTACCCCACAACCCTAACTACTAAGGTTACCGTGGTAGCAGTGGAAAACTGTCCATCAAACCCAGGAGTGATATGATAGCTCACCTCTTCTGAGAGTTCTCCAAACTGTTTGAGGATGGTGAAGACGTGGCTTGAAGTATAGAAGGCCTTGATCATGTTCCTGCACAAAATGTAGTCAATAACTTCTTGGACTAAACAGAGTGTTTAATGCTGTTCCCTAACTCCATGAAACCCGTCTCACTTGTGGAAGCGTGCTGCTCTGTCCTCATTGTCAGCCACCTCAAACAGTCGTAGGGCTACTTCCTCGATGTGAGCCTGTGCAACCACGTCATTGCCCAGTGCATCCTCACCTTTCAGGTCTTGCTTCATAGTTTGTAGCTGGTCCATGGTGTTCAGGAGGTATGCCTTTGCGGCAGGGTCACTCTTGCCCAAAGAGATGCCTTCTTGCACTGCATACATGTTAGCTACACAGTACAGAAGTAAGTCATTTATATCTAGCCTTCCTGTGCATGCTGAGGATAAATAGATTGGTATAATAGCAGTATAATATACACACTCCAAGTGGCCTCCCTCAACCTCCCTTCTTATGGTAGCCTCACACTCAGTCCCATGAACGAAAATTTAAAGGACCCAGGGTCACATTTCTTGATTTGTCAACATTCTCATAATTATGTGCTAATTGGGCGAGCGTGAGCGAACCCTACATAGGCTAGGCGTGTACTACAGGAAAAAAACTGTTCATACGTACGTCGGTTTGTAATTCCGTATGTGTTCGGTTAAATGCATGACCACGTGCAACAACCAGTTGTGAGTACAAGGTTCAATTCAAGTGCCAGTACAATTGACATGGAATTATAGTTCAGTTCGTTGATCATTACAACTATAGTTCAAGTACGTTGCTGGCTGCATGATGTGTTCAAGCACAACAAGGTCACCAGAGACACCTGACCAACGGGAGCAAAGGCTGGTGCGACAGACTGTTGGTATTCCAATTAAACATCACCAGAGTCCACTGATTGATTTTTGCCACTTGGAACTGAGCCATTTGTTTACCTTTCTGCTGGCTTAATTAGCTACGAGAATGCAGAGCATTGTGGGGCGAGTGTGAGCGATGTTGTGCTGTTAGATATTAAATTTTGGAATGGTTGAGGAAAAGACAACACAACGAACAATAACTGGATGCATACGAACGTGCAAGGGTGTAACAAAGTATAATTGTGAAATCAAGCTTTGAGTAAGAGTGTGAGTTAAACATACTAATGGGAGCATGGTTCAGTTGGGCCTAGCAATGCTGGTCAGTACGTTGTTTTCGTATGTTGCAGCAAATGGCAAGGCTGAGAGAAGGCTTTCGGTGGTTATATTTGGGCACTGAGCAATGTCGGAGACATTTGGACATTCAAGGTGATAATGAGATATGATAGTGTAATTGTAACTATACTCCCAAGTATTATGAACTGCTGGACAGAATCTGCATGCTTGGGTTTTGGCTATTACTAGTCTCGGCCCCAGACCTAAACAACCCCAGCACGGATCGCGATCCGCACTGGGGTTGGTTTGGGTCTGGGACCGAGACTATCCTACTGGTATATCCAAGAGTTCATAACAATAACTCTTGGTACATTACAATGGTAATTCGAAATTTCGTTTCCTTGGCTATCCATATCGCTACCACATTCTCTGGTTTTCCCCCTCTACACAAGAATCGGTGTCTGGAAACCATACAAGTAGTTAGGGTTAGGTTCGTTCACCAGACCGTCTCTCCCCTCAGGGGTGTGGTCTGGGCACGAGCCTATGGACACTCCACTCTCACTCATAAGCTCCCTCGTTGATTTCTCTAGTGAACAGGGCTAGGGAACAACTGGGGGGAGCAAACTATTACAGTTAAAAGGGGGACCACTTATGTATAGTATAGTATAGCAAAGAATCAGTATAATATACCATAATAGGCGACAATTGGGTCCCTCTTTGAAAACTGTTTCGCTAATATCAGGTAGGGCTGGACGCTCTTCAGAGCCGACGGAACCTTCTCCGCCGCCATCTAGTCTTCTAAGTTCTAGTGTTGGCTTTTAGGAAACTGGTCACATGATAAGCCACACTCCGCTCACGTGATTGTCATTTGTCAGACTAGTGGTGTTAATGTGTTCGAGCTAGCTAGCCTGCCACTTAGCGAACGTGCTGTCTAATGCCCGAAAGCCGCATCACTAGGACTCCTCAGCTACCGGGTATCAAGATCCACTAGTTAGTAAGTGGGATCAATCCTCAACAACAACAAATCTAAAAGTTCTCCTCCCCCGAAATTGAATATAGGTAGCTAGACGGGTGGTTGTGCTAATACGGCTGCACACAAGCAGTGATGCAAGTGGCAGCAGTGAGGGTTGTCCCATGAGTTCCATAATTTAGTGACAGCATGTACCATAATTTGTGCTATGCATTAATTGTGTTAATAATAGGGTGCTGTACTGGTGGATGGTAACATACTGTCGTTTGCGGCCGGTGTCCCATCAGTGGTTTGGTCTCGGCACAGGTGTAGCCCTCGTTCCCAGCTCTTCCTCAGTTGCAGTATGCAAATGTGGCCTGGTGTACGTGAGCATGTCGGTAGAAGGGGAGGGGGTCTTGACGGAGGATCTTTCGGCTTGCCCTTGTACTGAAGTTGGTGTTCACAAGGCACTGCATATGTAGCTCGTTCAGACCATCATGAATGCGTGGACATGAACGCACATTATTGTGGGTGGACACTGGGACCCTGTCCTTGTGAATACCACAGTTTCCGCATACTATATCCAATTCAATGCAGGATTCAGGGAGCAATCTAGTTACCTATTGAATTACCCAGTTAGACTATGTACTATAATTGGCCTGCATAGCAATCACATTTCATTCGATTCTGTACATGCTAAAGCATTGTTGGTGCATCATTGAGATCACTACAGAAGCTGCTATCTCCAGGTACACCAACACTGGCTGTTTTCTGTTTTCGTTCGTATTCTCAAATGATGATGTCAGCTGCAATGGATCTGTTCCTGCCAGAATGCAAAACACAGAAATTACAGTTTGCATTCCTCCAGAGCATACGAAGTGTTCATGTGGAGCCTGATTGGTCAGTTACATGTGATTGCCTCTGCTCAGGTTCTGTAAGGCCATGTCACTACTTGATAATGAGGGAGACCCATTTGAGTTTGACACTCAAGAGCTTGAGCGCAGTGGCTCACCGCTGATGGATGGTGAGGAGCTATACCAGCTGCATCGACCCAAGCGGGACCGCAAGGCAAAGGTTGCAGAGGAAACACGCAAGGGACTGTCGCTGCGGCGGCCCAAGCCAAAGGACAAAGATGCCTCTCTTGAGAGAACACCAAAGCGCAGCAAACACACACGCTCCAAGTCGGGGTCACGGACCCCTCCTGACTCCCCAGGGGTAAGAGTATAGCATTCACCACGTATAGAAATCTATCAGTGGAACTCAACTTTCAGCCACACTAGTATTTTGCACTGAGGCGCTTTTGGAACTGCATATAATTCTCTCCAACGTCTGGTGGTGACTGTCTGTTTGGTGTTTGTGCCCCTCCCCCAGGGAACGAGGGCCATGGATGGGGGAAAGAAGGGTGGGAAGGCGGGGAACACTCAGGTGCAGCCCTCCCCGAACATGAAGAGCACTCGAAAACGCTATTCCCAGTTGGGGGAGGTGGAGTACCCCTTTGATGCGGATGAGGACAGCTCTGGGTTCCTCCTTACTAACCAGGCCTCAGGCGATCAGGAGCCACCGTGTGGTGAGACCATTGCTGTGACTCTGCATGCAGAGGGAATAGCGTTCCACAGCAAGGCAGATTGCCAGCTAAGTAGTTGTGTTCTTGGTGATGTGGATGTGCTGTTACTCCATGTTGCTGAGGCATAGTCTCCTTCCCAGGCGCTTGGTATGGGGAGAAGAGCGCCTGGTATCCACTGTTTGTGCGTGCGCAAGCGGTTCCATCACTTAATTCATCCTAAAAGTAGCGCTGTGATATTGCTCCTGGAATCAACACTGATTATTGGGGGTCGAATAATTGCCGATTATCCGATAATTGGTCAAAATTTGTGGAGGCATAATGTATGTATGTAGTGATGCTTCGTTGAGCTCAAAATACGCACATACCACCAAGTATTAAGCTACGATGTGAGTTTCCTATGATAATAGTACACCATGAATACACAATAGTAACATACTCACAAGCAGATTTCAATAATTGATATCTTAATTTTACCACCAATTATTGGTCTAAGATCTTTATATTATTCGAGGGGCAACCGCACTCCTGGTAGCCGCGGGTAAACGGTAGCACAAGCTAAGTATGACAGTTCGTTCCAATTATCACACATCACGTGAGTACCATGATAGATATATATAGGGAAGATCAGAAATTGTATAGAGTAGTCTCAAGTACCATTCATAGCCGCGTTGCACGTAGCGCGAGCGCAAGCTATTGCAATACGTTCCAATTAATGCACTTGTCATGTGGCACCCACGCTCAGTCGATCGCGAGCAATGGCGACGAAAAGGAAGACAAGACATTATTACAGCACTCGCAACTTCCCCAGCACGGTGTGTTTCGGCATGTGAGCGTCAGTGAACGACAGCGATTACGGCTGTGTGGTCAGGATCTTTGTGGGGCCTTCGTAAGACTACTGGCAACCAACGTCGAAGAGAGCGATCGAGCAATGGCGACGGCACAACAAAAGCGCTTGTATCTCCACCACCAAGGTGAGTTTCAGCACCAAAATTGTACGGTTGGGACAGTGCATGATAGCGATCCTGAAGGTGTAGTCAGAATCTTCGTACGCCATTCCTATCACTCGAATGAGTTATTTACATTATTTACGCGGCACAATTTTTCCTATACCAGGAGTGTAACAATTAATTGATTATTGGTCACAGCTCTACGTAAATGGTAAGCTGAAAATAACACGTAGAATAATTTGGTGAAATATACGACTGCAGCTGTATCATGTAGAGCCATGGTTCCCAACCCAAGTCTGTGGTGGCGGTTAGCCTCGACCCCAGGCGCAGAGGGGGGGTTCGAGGCTATGGTGGTGGTATGCCATTACTGCCTTTCCAAAGTGGATGCAAAGCACAAATACAAATGGTGAGAGCCCATAGCAAGTTTGACTTGGCCCTATCCCATCGGTACCCATACAAACACATCCTTGCTATCATCTACATGCTGTATTGCTGTGAGCTGTTACACTATCCTGTCTTTCCGACCTTACCGAGGGCATACGACTTGCCATGGTTGAGCAGAACTGCATCTTGAAGATAATTATAATGACTTCCGTGATTTCAATAAGGCCAGGCAAATTGAATTCACAGTTTATCGTCCAGCAGAATATTGCATGCGAGCGGCGGTGCATTTTTCATTATTCATTGCATAAGGCAATAGCGAATTTCCCCGCTTGAATGGACTGGAAAAGTTCCCGAAAGTTCTGCGATAGATCGAGAGAAAGCACACTCCACGGAACTAGTGTCTTGTTGGCAGAGGACACGTACACACTGGCAAACGACGCCATCGTCAGTATTTACTTAGTACGTGCGAGACAACCATGTGCTAGCTACAGTATACCTCGTGATACAAAATGAAAAATGAACATAATTATTTGGATTTTCCCCGAATAGCATGCGGGCGGGGACGATAAACAGTGAATCAACTTTGTCTGGCCTAATGTATGGTCATGCAACACGAACTAGTATCACAGTAGTTTCCAAGTTCCCCAGAAATACCTGGGGAGCCACGCATGCGCGAATAGTGGATACAGACACTCTTGTACCCGTACAGAATGCAAGGAAACGAGGCCAGCCATGGCACTGGTGCACTATAAGTGCTGTGCTGACAGACATGACTAGAGTCACAATAATGTCGAAGAACTACCAGTCAACGGTGACCAAGTGTGGTGATGTGTCACTGTCATCAAGTGCACTGTGTTCAATAGCTCCTGACACAGGTGAGTTATCATATGTTCTCTCTCTCCAGATCATCCTCCCAGCCCCCCCAGCCCCAGCCCTCCCAGCCCCAGCCCTCCCAGCCCATCGGCTTTCACTGGAGAGTCTCAGCAGTCTACACAGTTTTCTCCCTCCAGACGGTTGACGGTACAGTTCCCAGTGAACTTCATCCGTACAGAGGCAGATACCCAGGAAAGAAGAGGTGAGCTTGTGTTAGCAAAGACCAAGCACATTGGCTTGTTGCTCTAATTAATTTCCTCTGCAGGACGTATGAGCATGGACTCTGTGGCTCCCTTCGGCTCGCTGAGCGTGGTAACCCAGGACCTAGGGTCTCCAAGCCATGTGGCCCCCCTGCCACCACTGCAGTTCTTCCAGTCCCCTCTACCCCCACAACCCCTTCCTACCCTACCCCCCCTCCCCCCACATCCCCCAGATGTTGCCTCCAACCCGACCCCTGAGGGAGAATGGACACTCTCTGATGAGCTGAGGCACAAATGCCACTGCCAGTTTGCAGAGCTGCACCCAGACAAAGGGCTCCTGCATGGAGACAAAGCCAGAGTGTTCTTTCAGCAGTCCAAGCTGCCCAACCAGGAACTGTCCCAAATATGGTAAGAAATACAGGCTGCTGAGGTTAGGTCAACTACTGTCCGGTCAGTGCAGCAGCAAAGAAATCTAGCACAGAACACCAATGCTGAATATTGAGAATTAAGGGTCTTGAATCTGATTGAAAGGCAATTGTCAGATTTACAAGCTACGGTGCTTAGTTTCAGTTGATGCTACCAATGTGTGATGTTGATTCTCCTTGCACACACTGCAGGCGGCTGGCTGACCAGGATGGAGATAATGCACTTTCGGAGCATGAGTTCTGTGTTGCCATGAAGCTGGTCCTGATGCGACGGAAGGGCTTTGATATTCCAACCTCTCTGCCTGAGGCCCTCAGGGAAAAGCCTAGGAAAGGTCAGTGAGTTGTCAGTGTGTCATGCTGGGAAAGTTGCTTTCAACAATCGCTTGTGTGTGTCGAATATGTTATGGTACACTGCCCTTTCCCCAGATCCATTCTCGGACAGCTTTCTCTCTGTTGCTTCACAGCCACAATCACAGCCACAATCACAGCCACAATCACAGCCACAATCACAGCCACAGGCCTTTCCGCCTCCCCCTCAGCAGTCACGCTCCAGACCTCCCCCACAGGCTGTACAGGTGTGTCAGAGGGTGAAGAGGCTTGGAATAAGTGGTGTTTTCATGGAAGAGATTGTGTGTAGAATGCTGTGGGTTTTCCTGAATGCTCATGGAAAGACTACATTTCTATTTTAGTAGCGTATACTGTATATCTACACTTGCAGGTCTCAAAGTCATTAGTGGAGCTCCCTGTCACCTCAGGAGAGCCTAGCAAGCCAGTATTGGCCCCGGTCACCCAGAAGTCATCTCCTGAGCTCCTCCGCCAACCATCCCCTGGAGGTGAGGAGGGTACAAAGGAGACAGTGAAGACAGAGGTAGGTCTCCGCTACGTGGACACAAACCTTGCTCTAGATCTACAAACTGTTGCTATTGGTTCCACATGTGAAGGAGGAGTTGTCAAAAGAGACACAAGTGCCCAGCCCCATCTTGGTTGCCATAGGAGACACTCCAGCCAGTGACACCGGCCCACTGGCGTGCCCAAAGAGTAGCCAGGACGCAGCTGGGCCACGAGTAGGCCGGATAATATCGATTGAGGGTGACTCAGAGGAGGAGGGAGATGAAAAGGCAGCATTAATGCAGGCAGAGAGGAGGAGGAGAAGGAGGACGGAGTCTGACAGCAGCTTACATGAGAAGGAACAGCCAACACTTGGGAGGACAACCAGACCAGCTCCACCCAGACCCACCGTACGCAGAGCCGACAGCTTGAAGCAACCTCCCAGTGTCACAGATGGAGATGTCCATCGTCTGGAAGCTCAGGCTGGCAGCAGCAGCTACACACCCATGATCAAGTTGCAAGAACCTTCTCCCAAGGTAATCAGGTACAGTGTATTAAATTTTCATACAATATCCCAAGACACTGTCTCCATCTTGAGTGTCCCTAACTGTAGCCTCATTCCCAGGTCTCAATTCCTGGCTGTTGTCATTTGCGTCATCCCACTTTCATACTGCAAAGGTCAAAATGTATGGTCAAGGGAGGCCTAGGACAGGCCTTGGAATGCAGAGGGGGTGAGGGGCAGTGCAGATTGCTTGGGAGCATTTGCTATCGGAACACATTTCCAGTAGTGAACCTACACTTACGTAGAGTACGTATCAAGCGCCCCCTTCTTCATGTGAAGGTTGTTGCACTGGGATCAAAAGCAGTGTATTAAGGGCCCACCCACTACAAAGGTTTTGATCAGCGTTTCTAACTTTGCCTGTTGCCACAGGCGAGAAGGTGCAGAGCCTGGTAGGTCCACGAGTGGTCTCCGTCTGTGTTGTCGCCATCGTCCAACGAACAGGTAGAGTATTCGCCCGATGGAATTTGTTGTGTATCGTTTAGGAATTAACACATGACGTAAGAATACGCAAAATAAGAGCAGGAAGTGATTTACGGCACGACGTACTATATATAAGACTCATCTATGTGGGGCTCGCTCATGCTCGCCCCAATAAGTCGATTGTCTGCAGTGTACTGCATGCATATAGGTCCCTGTGTTGTGCACATGTGCGTCTGATTCTTATGATGATTTCTGTCGCCTCAGTCATGCAACATTCGACCTGCTGCATTGACAGGGGACATTACAGACTAACTGTGCATGCAAATACTCATTCTGCATTGCACTGCATTGCACTCGCTCACGCTCGCCCCACAATGTGATGGTTATATTCATAGGCAGTCATTGATATTCACAGGTCACCACAGTGCCTGTTATTCATAACTAGAGGTGCTCATGTACTTTAGAAAGGATGCACGCTGCCTATGTTGTGGCATGCAGGATGAGATAGGGTGTCTCTATTCACTGGACTGGACTACTGGACTGGACTACTGGACTCACCCAAAATTGCATAGAATGCCTTTTTCCAGCCATTTTCAGTGTAGGACAGAAGCTAAATATGCTTATTGATTCGCCAAAGCTGCTTGCTTAGCCTGTTGAAGCGTCTTCCATGACTTCTTAGAGTCAGTAGAGGTCAAAGGTCACGTGCATATTTAATATGCAACGAATAGAGACACCCGGCCGCTCGCTTAGCCTGTTGAAGCGCCTTCCATGCCTTTCTTCTAATCAGTAGGTCCAAGGTTGCGAGCATATTTGCTTCAACGAAACAGAACTCCAGCCTTTTGCTGAAGCATAAGAAACAGAATTCACATCAATGACTGAAGTTTATTAAATATGCACGTGACCTTTGACCTCTACTGACTCTAAGAAAGTCATGGAAGACGCTTCAACAGGCTAAGCAAGCAGCTTTGGTGAATCAATAAGCATATTTAGCTTCTGTCCTACACTGAAAATGGCTGGAAAAGGCATTTTATGCAATTTTGGGTGAGTCCAGTAGTCCAGTCCAGTAGTCCAGTCCAGTGAATAGAGACACCCAATGAGATACCACAAGTTGTGGCAGTAATGTTAGAAGCAGGGTGTCAAGTTGTATAAATTAGAACAGGGCTAATTTTCGACTTTCACGCTTTTTCAGCCTCTCGAGTGGATCTCTGGTTTGTGAGTATAGATGCTTGAATTCTGACACTTCTGTTCTGAACTAAGCCTTCAACAAGGCCTTCACTGCTCAAACTGCTGATTTTTGTGTGCTCCACAGACAGACACAAACCGATCACTCTACCCCTGCTGCATGCATGCATGTGGGGTAAGTAAGCAGCTGCTCAATGAGTGGGCGGATTAGTCTGAGTACGTATCTAGCGGTCGGATGCATTGAGCTACATGTGAGGGTTTCCTACATGTATTCTCTAGGTCTCCTCACGCAAGCCACTTCGACCAAGTGCCCTGGGTCATGCAGGGGAGCGGTACACAACACTTGCCTCCACTAATTCTTCAGGCAACTCCTCCCCGGTCAATGGGGAGACAGAAGAGGTGGATGGAAAGGGAGGGTCATTTCACTGGCAGCAGCTGCACAGCACTCCGGAGGAGGGTGGGGCACAATCTCCTTCATTGGTCGCTCGGCAGCGTGGGCATGGCCGATCTTCATCCCTGGACCTGAAAAAGATGCTGCAAGGGAATGACAGCTCCAGTGGTGAGCATGATACTGATGTGATGAGTAAGTGTGTGGCTAATGGATGTGTGCCAATTACTTTCGAAGGTGTAAAGTGTAAAATCCTGCTATTGGTGGGGAGGGGGGAGGGGGGGAGCTACTCCCTCCAAACCGCCTCCAGTGAGTGGGACAATTTGGTGGGAGGGGAAGGGGGGGGGGGGGGGGGGGGGGGGGGGGGGCAGTGTTGCATGCCAGAGGCTCATACCCAAGTTATTTTTATTGGGTTGTGTTTAATGGATGGATCCATCTTGGTACTTGACCTTTGAATGAGTACGAGCTGGTGGATTCAAGCAGTCTGCCCAGCTGGTGGATGCGATCAGTCTGCCCAGCTGGTGGATGCGATCAGTCTGCCCAGCTGGTGGATGGATCAGTCTGCCCAGCTGGTGGATGCGATCAGTCTGCCCAGCTGGTGGATGCGATCAGTCTGCCCAGCTGGTGGATGCGATCAGTCTGCCCAGCTGGTGGATGGATCAGTCTGCCCAGCTGGTGGATGCAGTCAGTCTGCCCAGCTGGTGGATTCAGTCAGTCTGCCCAGCCAGTGGATGCAGTCAGTCTGCCCAGCCAGTGGATGCAGTCAGTTTGCCCAGCCAGTCTGCCCAGCCGGTGGATGCAGTCAGTCTGCCCAGCTGGTGGATGCAATCAGTCTGCCCAGCTGGTGGATAGCCTCGTTCCCAGGCCATCTGCCGCTTCGCCTTCAAGTCGCATAACCTTACGTGACCTTTGAACCCCCATCAGATAAGCTGGCAGAAGGCCTGGTACCACTCCTACGTTATTTACAAGCAAAGTGGACACGGTTATGACGTAGGTGGACACAGTTTCATGTAAAATGGCTACGTGCCAGAAGTTCACGGGCTAACGGCAGGTTTCTTAGCGAGTTATGGTTGGCTTTTATGTTACCATGGTGGACCGCTGGAGGCGGAACTCCTTGTTGTACAGTTGTAGTAGCCTAGGTAACTAAAAACTACAATAGCTTACCTCTACAGTAGCTTACCAAGCGCTTGGTACACCTGAGTTGGCATCAAGTTGCTGTCTTCGTGGTATCAATATAAACTCGAAGAGCATACGTGTAGTCGAGTTGCTTCATAACCGTGTCCACTTTGCTTGTAAATGACGTAGGAGTGGTACCAGGCCTTCTGCCAACTTACCTGACAAGGGTTCAAAGGTCACGTATGCAAATAAAAGCAAAGTGGCAGACGGCCTGGGAACGAGGCTAGCTGGTGGATGCAGTCAGTCTGCCCAGCTGGTGGATGCAGTCAATCTAGTCTGCCCAGCTGGTGGATGCAGTCAGTCTGCCCAGCTGGTGGATGCAGTCAGTCTAGTCTGCCCAGCTGGTGGATGCAGTCAGTCTGCCCAGCTGGTGGATGCAGTCAGTCTGCCCAGCTGGTGGATGCAGTCAGTCTAGTCTGCCCAGCTGGTGGATGCAGTCAGTCTAGTCTGCCCAGCTGGTGGATGCAGTCAGTCTGCCCAGCTGGTGGATGCAGTCAGTCTAGTCTGCCCAGCTGGTGGATGCAGTCAGTCTGCCCAACTGGTGGATGCAGTCAGTCTGCCCAGCTATCTGCAAGGCAAGAATAAGCATGATCCTGAGGGGTCACCTTGCCCTACCCTGAGGGGTCACCTTGCCCTACCAGCATGTTGCACCGGCTACCAGGGTGCGGATTCCACTTAAATATTGTAATTTGAATCAGGGGAGGACATGGAAAGTAAGCCAGCAGTTTGTTGGTGGGTTGAAGGGATAAATCTATGAAGGGTGTTCACAAACTCACCATAGTTGCTAAGTTAGGAGTTGTCTTCTTTTCATTTTCATGCTTGTGTTGGTGTTTTGGGAGGTCCCATTGTGTTGTGGCGTATCAGCAGCACACAAAGTAGGGGTAGCTTGTTGCTTTGTTGGTAGATATGAGTTCTCTGCCATTAGAGCTTGGGTTAGTGTTCTGGGAAACCATCTGGTATACTTACATGTGGAGTGAAGTGTGCATAATAGTGCCATGTCCCAGGAAGGAAGGAGAATGCTAGAGTGAAGTGTAATAACTGGAGTTTGCAGTATTCACACAGTGTCTTGTCGAGGTTGCGAGCTGAGTATGGATGCACCTTGCCCTGTCATTCTGCAGTTCAGGAAGATCGCCATTACAAGGACCTTCCTTCAGCAGTCCCTCCAAAACCGCCTCCAGTGAGTGGGGCAATTTGGTGGTGGTGGTGGGGGGGGGGGGGGGGGGGGGGGGGGGGGGGGGTTAGCTTACATTCCAAGGAATTTCAATTAGGTTGTGTTTAATGGATGGATCCATCTTGGTACTAGTAGACTGCAGCGTATTGTGTGACGTGTTATGAACTATGCACACAGAAGCCACCCTCCCACCGCCCAGCCAACACTGATGAGGCGGGGGATGCAGAGAAGTCCCATGTGATGCGAGGACGCTCAGCCTCAACAGGCTCCATCACTACTCCTGGTGAACGGCACAGTGCCACCCCTCCAGAGGAGGACTCTTCCCTTCTCATCACACACAAGGGTCCTCCACCTACCAAACCTCGGCCACCAAAGAAGGTTAGGATCCCCACAGGGGGTAGTGGTGACAGACTTGTCTGATCCACTTCCTTTATCCTTCTGTTAGGTCCCCGTTCTACCTCCACACCCTAAGCCGAAACGACCAGCACCCACTAGGCCCAGCCGGCCAGAAGTAGATGCTGATAGCAGACACATTGCCAAAACACCATTAGAGGAAAGGTATGCTTGTAGATTAGGGTCAGGATACTGGAATACCTAACTTAGAGGGCATGAGTGAGCCCTACGTTATGCGTAGAGAGTGGACAAATGATGTCTATACAGTGAATCCACTATAGCATCTGATGTTTGGTGAACCCTATGCATGTCGTACATGAATACGCAGGTTGAAACCAGCCAATGTGCTTATGTACACAACTGCCTGGTCACTCAGTTTTTCACACGATGTGTGTAAGACAAAATTGCTAACATTGCTCTCAATTGTGTTTGCCCAGGATACACTCTAGTTATAGGGATGCATGCTTAGTGCTGCATGTGCAACCCCTTCATCTAGCCACAGCTTGCTCATGCTCACCACATTCGTCTACTATTACTTTCCAAGCTACCCGGTTCTGAGGGACAAGGGAGAACTGCAGCTGAACATCCGGTCACTGAAGGAGACAAACATGGCACTGTCAGCTATCAACAAGGGTCTAGAGGAGACATTATTCAAAGTGAGGGAGGAGCTGTAGGCAGTGTTGTTTTAGTATACCGTATAGCGGGTTATTTTCGTGGGGTGCCAATTTTCGTTATTTCGTGACTCATCAACATGTCACGAAATTTTCCACCCACAAAATTTTCCACCCATATTCGTGTTGTGCAACACGTAGGTATCGTCGTTCAAGTACTCTATACAGCTCTTCGTAGCTGTACCTGCGTCCCATTGACAGTGTCCTTGATTGTCAGGATCAGGATCCTCTATCACCAGCTGTCCATCGCGTTGTGATCGAAATGGACCCAGGCGACGAAAAACAAGGCCAGTCGGTAACTCTCGCCACAGCAAATGGATCTATACGGTTGTCATTCTCGCGTTAGCATGTTAGTGCTTATCCAACACTGGCCTCCCACGTGTCTTTTACTGACGAAGTAGCGTCGCACTCACGCTATACAGTGAAGCGCAATGTTGTTGAATCTGTACTTCGGCCATCAAACCACGTGTACTAATTTCGTATTACGTCATCCACAACAATAATGTGAACACGGGTGCCACAAGAATTAGAACCACGAAAATCAATTCTTACGACCGTATCCAGCATTTCACGAAAATTTCCACCCACGAAATAACCCGTTAGTTTTAGTCTCGTTTTTGGATTCCATAGAATGAGTTATTGTAGTCCTTTGGATGCTTATATATCTATCTATATATATATATATATATGTGACAGTCCCGTGTAGAAATTGAAGATTGTTCCGCATTGGCCAAAAATGAGTTAGTGATGCTAATCAAAGCCTTGGGGCTCCCCCAACAGTCTTAGCACTAATCGTTGCTTGAACGAGTAGTTACGCTCACGAAAGTGCAGTGACCTCGGGTCGTTTACACAGTATACGCATGCGGTACCGTCAACACACGATAAAAATGGCAAGATTCAACGCTCTGTATCTACGGTTGTGCGACAAACACGGGTCAAACGCCAACAGTGAGAGGGATCCTTTGTCTAAAGCAGTATCGCCTATGAATCAAAACAGGTAAGCAGCACCTACGCACTGAGTGTTAGATCGCTACTATATGGATCGACGGTACGTCAACGATGTACCGCTCATGTAATAACGCTTTGTGTGCTGTTTCTGTTCTGTTGGTATCCTTCAGACTTGGTTGTTCCTTAGACAAGGGATCCATCTTGCTGCTGTTTTTTTTTTGTCCCATGTTTCTAGCTGATGTAGAATAGGCGCTAGAGAGCGTTGAAAATTAAACTTATAATCTGAATAATTATATTCCGGAATAATCTACACGGGACCGTCACATCATAGATAATATAAACGGAGGTGGATGTGAAACGGTATGCATCCGCGGAGAGTACACGGAAATTCATTGAAACAATCATTGCAGCGGGTATATCGGACTATTATACGGAAAACTGCCAGTCCGCTGGCCAAGTGAACCCTAACTTTCGAGCGCTGTCAAGGTTCGTTGGACATTTTTACCCAGTAGCTGCTATGTAGCTGGATTATGAACGAGCAGCTATGACCAAGTACACTAAGCAACCGCTGCGTCCTTTGTGTGAGATTATTACGGCGACAGAGGAAGGCAGTTGGTTGTTGACAATCGTTCTCAGCTTCAGAAACCACGGAGCACTGGGAGAAAATAGTTTTACAGTGGTAACTCGCCCTTTTCCCCACGAAAGAACGGAGCAGACCAGCAAACTTCCGTAAACTAACCATTACACCCGCTGCAATAAGTGTTTCACGCAAAATGGAAGCGTTTCACATCCACCTCCGGTTTATATTATCTATGGTCACATATATAGTTCTACTAAAATGGAAAAGGGCCAACTAAAAAGGTTTTAGTTTTAGTTAACCAAGGGGCAACCGCATTCCTGGTAGCCATGTTGCAACTGGTTTCAACTTGCTGGTAGCGCAAGCTAGGTATTGCAGCTCATCATGTCACGTGAGGACCATGCTCACGCGATTGAGTCAGCAATGGTGGCCACAAGAAATTGTTACAGAGGATGAACAGGTTAGGTTATCTGTGCTTATTGCAATTTTCCCTCCCCTCCTCCCAACATTGCAGCTGATGGAAGAGCGAGTGCAGCTGAGCAGGGAACTGGAACTAGCACAGCAACAACTTTGACAAAACTATCCCCAATTGATGTATTGCTTCCCTAAATTTCCCACCTCTATTTTGGTTCATCAGATTTCTGGTATGATGTTTGCACTTGTTGTAGTCCAGTCAACCATTGGAATTGTCCATTGGTCACTTGTGGAAATGCTCTCATGTAAGCAGTTTGAATTGCTTTGCAGTATTCAAAACTGTTGATATAAATTCGGTCTGCCAAGATAGTCGCTCCTTATGGTGGGACCACCCCACAGCTCTCCAAGGAGTGACATCACTGGCATATATATAAGTTTGTTGAGACACATATGCCGAAGTGAATCCATTCAACGCCCATGATTTCAGGAGTGTTACAGCTGAATCTGTTCAACACCCATGTTTTCTGGAGTGTCCAGCTGCATTTATGAGGTGTTGGAGGTGTCGAGAAGCATTAATTATCACCTCTAACACCCCAACAAGAGAAGTTAACACCCCCAAAGTGCCAACACCCTATCAATGAGGGTGTTGAAATATCACATAACTACTGTATGACACCTTTTGGGTCTTTTCAGTGTTACTATGACACCCTTACAGTGAACTGCAAATCATCGGGTGTCATGATACCACCCCATTTTTAACAGTGTGGACTGCAGTCCCTCTCTCTGGACTGCAGTCCCTCTCTCTGGACTGCAGTCCCTCTCTGTGGATTGCAGTCCCTCTCTGTGGATTGCAGTCCCTCTCTCTGTGGACTGCAGTCCCTCTTTCTGGACTGCATTCTCTCTCTGTGGACTGTAGTCCCTCTCTGTTGACTGCAGTCCCTGTCTGTGGACTTCTCTGTGGACTGCAGTCCCTCTCTCTGTGGACTGCAGTCCCACTTTCTGGACTGCATTCTCTCTCTGTGGACTGTAGTCCCTCTCTGTGGACTGCAGTCCCTCTCTTTGGACTGCAGTCCCTCTGCAGTCCCTCTCTGTGGACTGCAGTACCTCTCTGTGGACTGCATCCCTCTCTGTGGACTGCAGACTCCAGTCCCTCCTCTGCGCACTCAAGGACAGCACAAGCCATGACCATAAAATTCACATACACCATAGTGTTTGTCAGTGTATATCTGCATTGCAAATGGACTGAACTGAAAACAAATAGCATAATCTTGTTGATGAATGATTGGAGATTCTTGTGGGTATCATATTTGGCCACGCCCCTCACTCACGTGAGACAAGGGATCCGATATGTCCCAAGAATTAAGGCCGCTTCTCTTGCCGGAAAGGAAAACGTCCTTGAGAGCGAGTTTTCACGCTAATGACACTCTTTAGGTTTAATATTAACTTTCTATCGCGTGTGATTTTTTCCTTACCTCACATAAGCTGAGTACTTAATCGGTGCTTATCCAAGTTCGTCTCCTCACCCCACCCACATCATTGCCACGGGAATACACGACGCAGTTTTAACAAACCCACGCGATAGATCGATAGGCGAGGATGCGCTCTCAAACATCTTGAAGGGTAAGAAGGAATCTTTCCTTTCCGGCAAGAGGCGTCTTTTGTACTTGTCAGTAGTCGGCCATTAGACAGACTCGTAATGACATTAAGTCACATGCAAGTCACCCGTTGCCGCGTGATCGCGAGACGTTTGTGCGCAAAACAGACCGTCACACGCACCCCGGTAAAGCAGAACAGCGTAAAGATGCCACGTAGGGATGCGGAGAGTCTATAGCAGCAGTGACCAACACTGGAGCAAGCGTTGACAGCTAGCAGTCCGTACTTCATCTTGGGTTAGTGCAAAACCTGGACTCTGGACTCTGGACTGGACCGTGGACTGGACTCTGGACTGCATTTTGGACTGGATATTGGACTCAATCATTCATGGCCCAGAAGGCATACAGAAGACCAAGCTGGTCCACAACAAATACAACACACACACATGATCAGTTGGTTCAAGCTCAACAGCTAGCACGCTCTGTTCCACTTCCATCAAGTGACCAGGGTTCTGATGTTGTCTGATATCTGTAGAAATAATCCCGTAGGATAGAGCCCATCGTCAGCAGAGAACTTAACACACAATGTCGTCATCACAGGCACGAAATCAGTCTTGTAGCTCACTCAGACAGCAAACTGTATAACAATCGACGGCACATGCTCTATTCTGCCAAAAACGACCAGAATCTGAGATTCCTGATATTTGCCCCAGCAGAAATAATCCTGTCGGATAGAGCCCCAGCCTCCACCAGCAGATCTCAGGGTAGCCACTCCACGTCGTCCCCACTTAAGTTCCCATAGGCATCCACTGAGACAGAGATATAGCGACCTCCGACATGCCTTCTGGGCCATGCGTACGAAGTCAAGTCCAATTCCGGTCCAAAATGCAGTCCAAAATGCAGTCCAGAGTCCAGTCCACGGTCCAGTCCAGAGTCCAGAGTCCAGGTTTTGCACCAACCCCTTCATCTTGCAGTAGGATCATGTGATGATCCTTCGCAGCATCTGATTATCTACTTAGCCAACCGCATGTGAAGCCATAATACATGAAAACTTAGAAGAGCTGCTTGTAGAGACTCTGTGCAGTTAAGGACAGTTCTGCTTATAAGCAGAACTGTCCTTAACTGCACAGAGTCTCTGTGGACTGCATGCAGTCCCTCTCTGTGGACTGCAGTGCCTCTCTGTGGACTGCAGTCCCTCTCTGTGGACTGCAGTGCCTCTCTGTGGACTGCAGTCCCTCTCTGTGGACTGCAGTGCCTCTCTGTGGACTGCAGTCCTTCTCTGTGGACTGCAGTCCCTCTCTGTGGACTGCAGTCCCTCTCTGTGGACTGCAGTCCCTCTCTGTGGACTGCAGTCCCTCTCTCTGTGGACTGCAGTCCCACTTTCTGGACTGCATTCTCTCTCTGTGGACTGTAGTCCCTCTCTGTGGACTGCAGTCCCTCTCTTTGGACTGCAGTCCCTCATGCAGTCCCTCTCTGTGGACTGCAGTACCTCTCTGTGGACTGCATCCCTCTCTGTGGACTGCAGTCCCTCTCTGTGGACTGCAGTCCCTCTCTGTGGACTGCAGTCCCCCTCTGTGGACTGCAGTGCCTCTCTGTGGACTGCAGTCCTTCTCTGTGGACTGCAGTCCCTCTCTGTGGACTGCAGTCCCTCTCTGTGTGGACTGGAGTCCCCTCTGTGGACTGCAGTCCCTCTCTGTGGACTGCAGCCCCTCTCTCTGTGGACTGCAGTCCCTCTCTCTGGACTGCAGTCCCTCTCTGTGGACTGCAGTCCCTCTCTGTGGACTGCAGCTCCTCTCTCTGTGGACTGCAGTCCCTCTCTCTGGACTGCAGTCCCTCTCTGTGGACTGCAGTCCCTCTCTGTGGACTGCAGTCCCTCTCTCTGTGGACTACAGTCCCTCTCTCTGGACTGCATTCTCTTTCTGTGGACTGTAGTCCCTCTCTGTGGACTGCAGTCCGTCTCTGTGGACTGCAGTCCCTCTCTCTGGACTGCATTCTCTCTCTGTGGACTGTAGTCCCTCTCTGTGGACTGCAGTCCGTCTATGTGGACTGCAGCCCCTCTCAGTGGACTGCAGTCCCTGTCTCTGTGGACTGCAGTCTTCACTGTGGACTGCAGTCCCTCTATCTGTGGACTGCAGTCCCTCTCTCTGTGGAGTGCAGTCTTCCCTGTGGACTGCAATCCCTCTGTCTGTGGACTGCAGTCCCTCTCTCTGTGGAGTGCGGTCCCTCTCTCTGTGGATTGCAGTCCTCTTTGTGGACTGCAGTCCCCCCATCTGTGGACTGCATGTCCCTCTCTGTGTGGACTGGAGTCCCCTGTGTGGACTGCAGGCCCTCTCTGTGGACTGCAGTCCCTCTCTCTGTGGACTGCAGTCCCTCTCTCTGTGGAGTGCAATCCTCTCTATGGACTGCAGTCCCTCTCTGTGGACTGCAGTCCCTCTCTGTGGACTGCAGTTCCTCTCCCTGTGGACTGCAGTCCCTCTCTGTGGACTGCAGTCCCTTTCTGCATGCAGTCCCTGTCTGTGGACTGCTGTCCCCCTCTGTGGACTGCATTCCCTCTCTGTGGACTGCAGTCCCTCTCTCTGGACTGCAGTCCCACTCTGTGGACTGCAGTCCCTCTCTTTGGACTGCAGTCCCCCTTTCTGTGCACTGCAGTCCCTTTTTCAGGACTGCATTCTCTCTCTGTGGACTGTAGTTCATCTCTGTGGACTGCAGTCCCTCACTGTGGACTGCAGTCCCTCTCTCTGGACTGCAGTCCCTCTCTGTGGACTGCAGTCCCTCTCTCTGTGGACTGCAGTCCCTCTTTCTGGACTGCATTCCCTCTCTGTGGAATGCAGTCCCTCTCTGTGGAATGCAGTCCCTCTCTGTGGACTGCAGTCCCTTTCTGCAGTCCCGTCTGTGGACTGCAGTCCTTCTCTGTGGACTGCAGTCCCTCACTGTGGACTGCAGTCCCTCTCTGTGGACTGCAGTCCCTCTCTGTGGACTGCAGTCCCTTTCTGCAGTCCCTGTCTGGGGACTGCAGTCCCTCTCTGTGGACTGCAGTCCCTCTCTGTGGACTGCAGTCCCTTTCTGCAGTCCCTGTCTGGGGACTGCAGTCCCTCTCTGTGGACTGCAGTCCCCCTCTCTGTGCACTGCAGTCCCTCTTTCAGGACTCCATTCTCTCTCTGTGGACTGTAGTTCCTCTCTGTGGACTGCAGTCCCTCTCTGTGGACTGCAGTCCCTCTCTCTGGACTGCAGTCCCTCTCTGTGGGCTGCAGTCCCTCTCTCTGTGGACTGCAGTCCCTCTTTCCGGACTGCATTCTCTCTCTGTTGACTGTAGTCCCTCTCTGTTGACTGCAGTCCCTCTCTGTGGACTGCAGTCCCTCTCTGTGGACTGCAGTTCCACTCTGTGAACTGCAGTCCCTCTCTGTGGACTGCAGTCCCTCTCTCTGTGGAGTGCAGTCCCACTTTCTGGACTGCATTCTCTCTCTGTGGACTGTAGTCCCTCTCTGTGGACTGCAGTCCCTCTCTTTGGACTGCAGTTCCTCTACAGTTCCTCTCTGTGGACTGCGGTCCCTCTCTGGGGCCTGCAGTCCCTCTCTACATGTGGACTGCAGTTCCTCTGTCTGTGGACTGCAGTCCCTTTCTCTGTGGACTGCAGTCCCTTTCTGTGGACTGCAGTCCCTCCTTGTAGACTGCAGTTCCTCTCTCTGTGGACTGCAGTCCCTCTCTGTGGACTGCAGTCCCTCTCTGTGGGCTGAAGTCCCTCTCTGTGGACTGCAGTCCCTCCTTGTAGACTGCAGTTCCTCTCTCTGTGGACTGCAGTCCCTCTCTGTGGACTGCAGTCCCTCTCTGTGGGCTGCAGTCCCTCTCTGTGGGCTGCAGTCCCTCTCTGTGGACTGCAGTCCCTCTCTCTGTGGACTGCAGTCCCTCTCTCTGTGGACTGCAGTCCCTCTCTCTGGACTGCATTCTCTCTCTGTGGACTGTAGTCCTTCTCTGTGGACTGCAGTCCGTCAGTGGACCGCAGCCCCTCTCAGTGGACTGCAGTCTCTCTCTCTGTGGACTGCAGTCTTCCCTGTTGACTGCGTCCCTCTCTCTGTGGACTGCAGTCCCTCTCTCTGTGGAGTGCAGTCCCTCTCTCTGTGGATTGCAGTCCTCTCTGTGGACTGCAGTCCCTCACTGTGGACTGCAGCCCCTCTTAGTGGACTGCACTCCCTCTCTCTCTGGACTGCAGTCATCCCTGTGGACTGCAGTCCCTCTCTCTTTGGACTGCAGTCCCTCTCTCTGTGGAGTGCAGTCCCTCTCTCTGTGGATTGCAGTCCTCTCTGTGGACTGCAGTCCCTCACTGTGGACTGCAGTCTCTCTCTGTGTGGACTGGAGTCCCCTGTGTGGACTGCAGGCCCTCTCTGTGGACTGCAGTCTCTCTCTGTGGACTGCAGTCCCTCTCTCTGTGGACTGCAATCCTCTCTGTGGACTGCAGTCCCTCTCTGTGGACTGCAGTCCCTCACTGTGGACTGCAGTCCCTCTCTGTGGACTGCAGTCCCTCTCTGTGGACTGCAGTTCCTCTCCCTGTGGACTGCAGTCCATCTCTCTGGACTGCAGTCCCTGTCTGTGGACTGCAGTCCCTCTCTGTGGACTGCTGTCCCTCTCTCTGTGGACTGCAGTCCCTCTCTTTGAACTGCATTCTCTCTCTGCGGACAGCAGTCCCTCTCTCTGGACTTCAGTCCCTCTCTTTGGGCTGCAGTCCCTCTCTCTGTGGACTGCAGTCCCTCTCTGTGGACTGCAGTCCCTCTCTGTGGACTGCAGTCCCTCTCTGTGGGCTGTAGTCCCTCTCTGTGGGCTGCAGTCCCTCTCTGTGGAACCCAGTCCCTCCTTGTAGACTGCAGTTCCTCTCTCTGTGGACTGCAGTCCCTTTCTGTGGACTGCAGTCCCTCTCTGTGGGCTGCAGTCCCTCTCTGTGGACTGCAGTCCCTCTCTGTGGACTGCAGTCCCTCTCTCTGTGGACTGCAGTCCCTCACTCTGGACTGCATTCTCTCTCTGTGGACTGTAGTCCCTCTCTGTGGACTGCAGTCCGTCTGTGGACTGCAGCCCCTCTCAGTGGACTGCAGTCTCTCTCTCTGTGGACTGCAGTCTTCCCTGTGGACTGCGTCCCTCTCTCTGTGGACTGCAGTCCCTTTCTCTGTGGACTGCAGTCCCTCACTGTGGACTGCAGCCCCTCTCAGTGGACTGCACTCCCTCTTTCTGTGGACTGCAGTTTTCCCTGTGGACTGCAGTCCCTCTCTCTTTGGACTGCAGTCCCTCTCTCTGTGGAGTGCAGTCCCTCTCTCTGTGGATTGCAGTCCTCTCTGTGGACTGCAGTCCCTCACTGTGGACTGCAGTCTCTCTCTGTGTGGACTGGAGTCCCCTGTGTGGACTGCAGGCCCTCTCTGTGGACTGCAGTCTCTCTCTGTGGACTGCAGTCCCTCTCTCTGTGGACTGCAATCCTCTCTGTGGACTGCAGTCCCTCTCTGTGGACTGCAGTCCCTCACTGTTAACTGCAGTCCCTTTCTGTGGACTGCAGTCCCTCTCTGTGGACTGCAGTTCCTCTCCCTGTGGACTGCAGTCCATCTCTCTGGACTGCAGTCCCTGTCTGTGGACTACAGTCCTACTCTGTGGACTGCTGTCCCTCTCTCTGTGGACTGCAGTCCCTCTCTTTGAACTGCATTCTCTCTCTGCGGACAGCAGTCCCTCTCTCTGGACTGCAGTCCCTCTCTTTGGGCTGCAGTCCCTCTCTCTGTGGACTGCAGTCCTTCTCTGTGGACTGCAGTCCCTCTCTGTGGACTGCAGTCCCTCTCTGTGGGCTGTAGTCCCTCTCTGTGTGGACTGGAGTCCCACTCTGTGGACTGCAGTCCCTCTCTGTGGACTGCAGTCCCTCTCTGGGGCCTGCAGTCCCTCTCTACATGTGGACTGCAGTTCCTCTGTCTGTGGACTGCAGTCCCTCTCTCTGTGGACTGCAGTCCCTTTCTGTGGACTGCAGTCCCTCCTTGTAGACTGCAGTTCCTCTCTCTGTGGACTGCAGTCCCTCTCTGTGGACTGCAGTCCCTCTCTGTGGGCTGCAGTCCCTCTCTGTGGACTGCAGTCCCTCTTTGTGGACTGCACACTGTTAAAAATGGGGTGGTATCATGACACCCGATGATTTGCAGTTCACTGTAAGGGTGTCATAGTAACACTGAAAAGACCCAAAAGGTGTCATACAGTAGTTATGTGATGTTTCAACACCCTCATTGATAGGGTGTTGGCACTTTGGGGGTGTTAACTTCTCTTGTTGGGGTGTTAGAGGTGATAATTAATGCTTCTCGACACCTCCAACACCCCATAAATGCAGCTGGACACTCCAGAAAACATGGGTGTTGAACAGATTCAGCTGTAACACTCCTGAAATCATGGGCGTTGAATGGATTCACTTCGGCGTATGGGTCTCAACAAACTTTGAACTTTAGGACTACACAAAGTGCACATGGAAGTCACTTCACTACATCCATATCCTGTGCCGTTGCCGCATGCAGTTATTGATGGTGAGCGGGAGGCCCATGCATGCATGCATGTAACTATATAGAAACCTGGCTCAACCGTGCACCATGCAGGGAAGGCCAAGTTTACTTTTGCATGTAGGCGCTACTATATGCAGTCCCCCTCTCTGTGCACTGCAGTCCCTCTTTCAGGACTGCATTCTCTCTCTGTGGACTGTAGTTCATCTCTGTGGACTGCAGTCCCTCTCTGTGGACTTCAGTCCCTTTCTCTGGACTGCAGTCCCTCTCTGTGGACTGCAGTCCCTCTCTCTATAGACTGCAGTCCCTCTCTGTGGACTGCAGTCCCTCTCTCTGTGGACTTCAGTCCCTCTTTCTGGACTGCATTCCCTCTCTGTGGAATGCACTCCCTCTCTTTGGACTGCAGTCCCTCTACAGTCCCTCTCTGGGGACTGCAGTCCCTCTCTGGGGCCTGCAGTCCCTCTCTACATGTGGACTGCAGTTCCTCTGTCTGTGGACTGCAGTCCCTCTCTCTGTGGACTGCAGTCCCTCGCTGTGGACTGCAGTCCCTCCTTGTAGACTGCAGTTCCTCACTCTGTGGACTGCCGTCCCTCTCTGTGGACTGCAGTCCCTCTCTGTGGGCTGCAGTCCCTCTCTGTGGACTGCAGTCCCTCTCTCTGTGGACTGCAGTCCCTCTTTCCGGACTGCATTCTCTCTCTGTGGACTGTAGTCCCTCTCTGTTGACTGCAGTCCCTCTCTGTGGACTGCAGTCCCTCTACAGTCCCTCTCTGGGGACTGCAGTCCCTTGCTGGGGCCTGCAGTCCCTCTCTACATGTGGACTGCAGTTCCTCTGTCTGTGGACTGCAGTCCCTCTCTCTGTGGACTGCAGTCCCTCGCTGTGGACTGCAATCCTTCCTTGTAGACTGCAGTTCCTCTCTCTGTGGACTGCAGTCCCTCTCTGTGGACTGCAGTCCCTCTCTGTGGGCTGCAGTCCCTCTCTGTAGACTGCAGTCCCTCCTTGTAGTCATCCAGCTGCCCCACCACCAATCAAGTGGCAGATCTTTGCGACACAGCACGGTGTCCCAGGAAAGAACTGTGGCCAGGTGGTAAAAGAGTTTGCTGTGAAATCCGTAATTGACATTTCCAGACTTGAGGGCCAGTCTGATTCAAAACCTCGCCAACGCTCAATGCTGCGAAGACTACCACGTGGAGAGATCTCAGCACCAGCTGATCCACCTCCCCACATGATAAAGGAGGAATGGGCCAAGATGGTACAGTCAGGGAAATTGTCCCTCGGCATTCCATGTGTACCATTCAAACTGGTGAAGTTCACACCGAAGGATGGTGAACTGATCAGAAGAGAAATCAGCATTATTGGGCGCAAAATCCCACTACAAGAAGTCCGTGCAAAGCTCTTGAGAAAGCACGAGATGTACATGCGACTGAATGAAGATGCCGAAATTGACAAGATGACAGTACCAGAGATGCAATCACTTCTAGTCACTTGTAACCATCCCATCATTCCCAATTCCACACCGGATCAACTGCGCTCAACCTTGAGGAAGATTCAGCGCACACGCACCTTAGTCCTATGGCATGATCACGGTGTACTCCTCGGTTTGGGATGCATTCTTATGACCATCCACATCGCCTATGACCCTGCCATTTTCTATACTCCTCAGGAATGCAAGGAGAAATTTGGCAAACCTATTCAGGTGCAGTCCACAATCGAACGCCCTGAACTCTACATCCTCGCAGCAGGGTCGTCCTCCAGTGAGGATCAGGCAGCTCTCATCCAAGACAGGCTTGACTGTTTGCCTGACCTCTCCCTTCCAACAAATGCAACCAATGGAGTGCCTGTTGAAGACAAGCTCGTGTTCTTCATTGGAGATCATCCAGCTCAGCAGTACGAGAGAGGGACACAACATGGTGGGACATATAAATGTGCCTGTGCCTGCAAACAGTCTATGTTTGAAGATTTTGCCCACACAGTTCATTGTGAGTGGCGATCCCTCCCTGAGATCCAAAAGATCGCAACAGCTGGAAAGTATGGAAAACAGCCTGGGAAGCTAAAGCCGCTAGAGAACCTCCTCATTGCACAGCTGCGAGAGGAACTCCATGCACGTGGCATACATGACACTGACATGCTAAAGCCACAGCTACAGGCCAAGTTAACTAACATCTTGATGGGAATCCAGCGTGTGCCCACTCTGGTGCTCCTAAACCCCTGCCAGGACCTGACAAGTCTTCGTCTCAAGGATTACACAGTTTTGGACTGTGAGCCTTTGCATGATATCAAGGGTCACTTTGGAAATCTCTTCAAGGAACTACCACACATCTTGCCTCCAGAGCTGAGAAGTTCGTGCAAGGAGGTGATTGAGGCGAACATGAAGGACAACATGACTGGTGCTGCATACCGGCTCATGTCAATCGAGCTTTTCCTCCATGCCAAGAAAGCCGATGCTGACTCCTCCATCCTCCTCCTCCTTGAGACAGCAGTAAGAATGTCCGAGCTCATCTATTCAATTGATGAGAAGCGAACCCCACGCCTTGTTCTTCAGCTGTACAATTGCACGTGGCTTCACCATGCACTCTGCAGTGAGCTTTTCCCATCTTTCCATGGTGATCTAAACCGCAACAAGTTCTTTGGTTCATACCTCCACTCCCTAGTGGTCCATGCACCCATCCAACTTGAGATTATCTCACTGCGCTCTGTCAACACAGAAAATCAGGAGAGGTATTTCAACCAAGCTCGCAGGGCAGCGACAAATGCCAGCAACTGACAGCCCCAGAATGTGATATCCACCACCTTACTCCGACTTCAGGCAAAAGCTGAGTACAGAAACATCTTCGACTCAGTAGAGCAGGGGGAGAGTGCAGTAGCAAAAGCTGGCTTGGCTGTCACCAAGTACAGTGGTACTTACATTACCAGTAAGTACATTCAATCTCGTACAAGAAGCTGGCAGGCACACCTCCAGCGCATCAGCAGGTTCTTATCACCTGGCAAGGGAGTGTGGTGGGAGGAAACATCAAATGGGTACCACTTCTTTGATGGAGACGATGACCCTGAGCAGCATAGCGAAGGCCCATGCCTACTGCATTTTCGCCACACTTCGCTCCAAGATGTTGCATTGCAACACAAAGAGGCCTGGCAGAGTATCCTGCAAAACAAAATTGATCTTCCAACCCCCAGGCTACATCATTATGGTGGAGATGGAAATCCAGTTACAACCATTCCTATCAGTACCCCACCCTCCGGCTATCTCCCTCCTGAACACCCAGTTCACTCACCATCTCTGCCCGACAACAGTCAATCACCAACATGTTCTGAACACCCAATGCTTGATTTACCTGACAACAGTCACTCATCAACATGTCCTGAACACCCAGTTCCTGACTTACCACGCCTGTCTGACAACACTCAATCGCCAACATGTCCAAAACTCCCAAGCCACAAAAGTAGCGATGCAAACCCCTGTGAAACCATCACAGAGTTTGCAGAAGACAATCCAAACCCAACAACACCAAACCATGAGTTACAGAGTCGAATACCAGAGCATGTGTATCAGACAAAGCACGCCACAGAAATTGCACGAGTGATTGGAAACACAGTGGAGCTGAAGAAACTTGATGAACTCCGTCACCGAATTAAACTAACTCAAGGCAAGAGATCACCAGAGCTTAGTGCTCACGACCGCCTCTTAGCAAGTATTCAACTCAAGGTATTAAGAGAGCAATCATCAGCCATGAAGAAAACCAGCAGCATTGAACACCTTTACTTTCAGCAACATGGGACCCTCCCCTCCGACGGTGCTAACCAAGACATAGCAGCACTAATGTCTAAATGCAAAACTGCAAACAAACTGCTGAAGTTCTGGAATGTGTCCCTCTAATCCTCTCACCAACATATATATATACTGCTAGTACACATAATCATGTACACAACTTTCATTTGCAGCCGTTCTCTTGGGCAAGACGTTGTTGATTTTAGTGAGTTGTAGGTTAGGCTTAGAATCTGAACTTATCTTTTCATTGTCTACTTCTTCTGTTGCACCATTGCGTTCAGTCACCATTTGTTCCAGCTATTATAAAGAAAATAGATTCATGGTATACTATGCAGTGGCAATAAAATGTGCTTGTTAGCGGTATGGTAGTGACTGTCATGTTAAAGTTAGCAGAGTATAATTTGGAGACTGCAGGGTGTTGTATTGTGTTTCACTAACTTAATACAAATCATCATGTCAGCAATTTTCACATCGGTATGTGGTAATATGCTGTAAATAGCGTGCCATTTACACCTATTCACCCTTCTCTATGGTAAGTCCATGGACTAATAACCTCACCTATAGTCAGTGATCACAACAGCATCACTTGTTGGAAGTCCATGAATACTATTGGAGAACAATTGCAGTCTCAGCTTTAAATCAACTTATCTGTGGCAGCATTTTCTAAATGAGCATACAATTGTCATTACACTGTCCTCGAATATGGCAGCACAAGTGTGAGACCGTCACAGGCTCTAAGGCATCTCACTACCACCTGACGAAGTCATCCAGAAACTTCCTTGAAGGTACATATACAAAACCTTTTGCTTATGCTGAGGATATAATCTGAAGTGCTGCTCAGCACAGCAGCTCTATTCTCCAAAGCATGCAGACGGTGAAATGGGTCTGAGAACCGAGACCAGCTCCGCCCATAAATTCTTTGCCACTTTCACAACCGAAAAATAACGCTACAAGCTTAATACAGAAGCTAGCTAGGACTATCACCTTCTATCTTGGACGTAGTTCCTTTCCTTTAGACATAGGAAGTGCCTCGTTCCCGATATAATAAGCCGAACACCAGTGAAGACTGTGTTGAGTATAGCTACGTACTAATTTAGTACGTAGCTATACTCAACACTGTGTTCACCGGTGTTCGGCTACTCCAAGAGCATTCCTTGGATTATTCCCCTCCCAAACTACGACTTACCATCTGTTCGCGTTCCCTCGAACGTCTGCCAACCGTCAGAGCTCTGTCCTGGCAATCCATGCACAAACGTCAACAAACAGCACGATCGCGTGACTATGAGTACTCCGGTCACATGACAGTCATGCACCAAATACGCCGCGCGCTGCAGTATTGGTGGCGCGCGCAGTTCTGAGCTGGCCTATTCCGACCCAGGCCTTACGTACAGTGAGTGCAGTTCCTCTCTCTGTGGACTGCAGTCCCTCTCTGTGGACTGCAGTCCCTCTCTGTGGACTGCAGTCCCTCTCTGTGGACTGCAGTCCCTTTCTGCAGTTCCTGTCTGTGGACTGCAGTCCCTCTCTGTGGACTGCAGTCCCTCTCTGTGGAATGCAGTCCCTCTCTGTGCACTGGAGTCCCTCTCTGTGGACTGCAGTACCTCTGTGAGGACTGCAGTCCCACTCTGCAGTCACTAGCTCTCTGTGGCCTGCAGTCCCTCTATGTGGACTGCAGCCCCTCTCTGTGGACTGCAGTCCCTCCCTCTGTGGACTGTAGTTTCTCTCTGTGGACTGCAGTCCCTCTCTGTGGACTGCAGTCCCTCTCTCTGGACTGCAGTCCCTCTCTGTGGACTGCAGTCCCTCTCTCTGTGGACTGCAGTCCCTCTTTCCGGACTGCATTTTCTCTCTGTGGACTATAGTCCCTCTCTGTTGACTGCAGTCCCTCTCTGTGGACTGCAGTCTCTCTCTGTGGACTGCAGTCCCACTCTGTGAACTGCAGTCCCTCTCTGTGGACTGCAGTCCCTCTCTCTGTGGACTGCAGTCCCACTTTCTGGACTGCATTCTCTCTCTGTGGACTGTAGTCCCTCTCTGTGGACTGCAGTCCCTCTCTTTGGACTGCAGTCCCTCTGCAGTCCCTCTCTGTGGACTGCAGTACCTCTCTGGGGACTGCATCCCTCTCTGTGGACTGCAGTCCCTCTCTGTGGACTGCAGTCCCTTTCTGTGGACTGCAGTCCCTCTCTGTGGACTGCAGTCCCTCTCTGTGGACTGCAGTGCCTCTCTGTGGACTGCAGTCCTTCTCTGTGGACTGCAGTCCCTCTCTTTGGACTGCAGTCCCTCTCTGTGTGGACTGGAGTCCCCTCTGTGGACTGCACAGAGGAGCTGGTTGATCCACGAGGGGAAGGGGCTGAGTTGGACGGCAAGGGACTGGACTACTCCATGCAGACCTTCTACAGACACGGAAAGAGCTGGCGAGCGTTGAGAAGGGGGCAGGACTGTTCAGTGTACTCCATGCCACGCCTACAGAATACATTCACACTAGGAATAATACCTATTCTTTCCTACACATTGACGGATTACTAAACTTTATATCTAGGTTCTACTAAGTGTAGACTTACTCGAGGCAGCGTCCAGATCACCCTGAACCAGAGGAGGGCGAGGAGAGTATCCATTTCTTGATCGTCTCTGCCGCCGCGAGTGTCTCACTGCGTCTTCGTCTCCATCGTCTACACTGTCGTGATCACCGCGCTGCACCGTCCTCAAAACCGTCTGGGAAGGCCAATATGGACTCCTCCTCATCCGAAATCGCTGTCTAATCCATCGTCCAGGTTGAAATCGAAGTTATCCAGTCGTTCAAGATCACCGTTTACAGTATACATGTTGGCCATCTTGAAATTTTTGACGCTAAGTGCATTTTTGCGCATTTGCCCTTAGTAACCGATGCCGTAGAATGTTCTAGAAAATACCACGTGCTAGAGCAACGTTCTGAGCATGCTCAGAAAGTTCTTCGCGACGCTAGGGTCCAAAGTGTATTTTCTGGATTTTTGTAAAGACGCGCATGTGCTCATGCCAGATATATCCGGCTACAGCCAGGAAAGGGTTAAGGTGTGAAATACAAATTGGCACTTGTGCAGCCATAGTTGTACTAGAGCTAGCTGACTTACGCGGTACCGCAAAGGTCTTCCATATACGGTATAAACCAAAAGGTGTGAGGTAATACAACATGTCTTTACTAGTTCAATGCTCCTTCGCCGCCTTCAGCGGCTCATGCACTCCTGCTCCTGGACCACTCACATTGACAATATATATATGCTCCAAGGCGAGACGTATTCTGGGTATTGTGTATAGGCGTTTTTACGGGCACTCAGATGTGGCAACTTTACATCAGTTGTATGTATCCCTGGTACGGTCATATCTGGAATATGCTGCTCCAGTGTGGTCTCCTTACTTGCAGAAAGACATAGCCATGCTTGAGAAAACCCAGCAATTTGCAAGCAGAATTTGCACTAAAAATTGGGATGCTGGCTACCAAGAGCTTTTGGACATGCTTGATCTACCTTCGCTTGCACAGCGTAGACTGCACACAAGGCTGCGCTATGTGTATAAGATAGTCCACAGGCTGTTGTACTTTCACGCTGATGTTGTTGTACCTAGAAGTGCTTTGCATCGATCGCCATCCAGGGATGCCATCCTGGGGAGCATCAATCGCAATCCCGGGATGCATCGATCGCCATCCCGGGATGCATTGATCGCAATCGCCAGATGGAGAGAACCCTGCAAGAGAAGCCTTTAGCAAGCCGGAAACACCATCAAAACATCACAGGAAGGGATCTTTACTCAGACATCTGCTACCTAGTTTGAGGTTGATATAGCAAGTAGTAATGGGTAGGGTGGGTGGTGGGTATGTGGTGTAGTTGACTAGGAGCGCAACTAGTAAACTGTAGGTTACAAGTTCTAGGCCAGGGACGGGAATTTTTTTTCCCTAACCAGTAAATGTCAGGGTAGCTAGTGTTAGACGTGAAGTAGTTTTGTGGGTTGCTAGGGTTAGCGTAAAGTAGTTTTGTGGGTTGCTAGGGTTAGCGTAAAGTAGTTTTGTGGGTTGCTAGGGTTAGCGTAAAGTAGTTTTGTGGGTTGCTAGGGTTAGCGTAAAGTAGTTTTGTGGGTTGCTAGGGTTAGCGTAAAGTAGTTTTGTGGGTTGCTAGGGTTAGCGTAAAGTAGTTTTGTGGGTTGCTAGGGTTAGCGTAAAGTAGTTTTGTGGGTTGCTAGGGTTAGCGTAAAGTAGTTTTGTGGGTTGCTAGGGTTAGCGTAAAGTAGTTTTGTGGGTTGCTAGGGTTAGCGTAAAGTAGTTTTGTGGGTTGCTAGGGTTAGCGTAAAGTAGTTTTGTGGGTTGCTAGGGTTAGCGTAAAGTAGTTTTGTGGGTTGCTAGGGTTAGCGTAAAGTAGTTTTGTGGGTTGCTAGGGTTAGCGTAAAGTAGTTTTGTGGGTTGCTAGGGTTAGCGTAAAGTAGTTTTGTGGGTTGCTAGGGTTAGCGTAAAGTAGTTTTGTGGGTTGCTAGGGTTAGCGTAAAGTAGTTTTGTGGGTTGCTAGGGTTAGCGTAAAGTAGTTTTGTGGGTTGCTAGGGTTAGCGTAAAGTAGTTTTGTGGGTTGCTAGGGTTAGCGTAAAGTAGTTTTGTGGGTTGCTAGGGTTAGCGTAAAGTAGTTTTGTGGGTTGCTAGGGTTAGCGTAAAGTAGTTTTGTGGGTTGCTAGGGTTAGCGTAAAGTAGTTTTGTGGGTTGCTAGGGTTAGCGTAAAGTAGTTTTGTGGGTTGCTAGGGTTAGCGTAAAGTAGTTTTGTGGGTTGCTAGGGTTAGCGTAAAGTAGTTTTGTGGGTTGCTAGGGTTAGCGTAAAGTAGTTTTGTGGGTTGCTAGGGTTAGCGTAAAGTAGTTTTGTGGGTTGCTAGGGTTAGCGTAAAGTAGTTTTGTGGGTTGCTAGGGTTAGCGTAAAGTAGTTTTGTGGGTTGCTAGGGTTAGCGTAAAGTAGTTTTGTGGGTTGCTAGGGTTAGCGTAAAGTAGTTTTGTGGGTTGCTAGGGTTAGCGTAAAGTAGTTTTGTGGGTTGCTAGGGTTAGCGTAAAGTAGTTTTGTGGGTTGCTAGGGTTAGCGTAAAGTAGTTTTGTGGGTTGCTAGGGTTAGCGTAAAGTAGTTTTGTGGGTTGCTAGGGTTAGCGTAAAGTAGTTTTGTGGGTTGCTAGGGTTAGCGTAAAGTAGTTTTGTGGGTTGCTAGGGTTAGCGTAAAGTAGTTTTGTGGGTTGCTAGGGTTAGCGTAAAGTAGTTTTGTGGGTTGCTAGGGTTAGCGTAAAGTAGTTTTGTGGGTTGCTAGGGTTAGCGTAAAGTAGTTTTGTGGGTTGCTAGGGTTAGCGTAAAGTAGTTTTGTGGGTTGCTAGGGTTAGCGTAAAGTAGTTTTGTGGGTTGCTAGGGTTAGCGTAAAGTAGTTTTGTGGGTTGCTAGGGTTAGCGTAAAGTAGTTTTGTGGGTTGCTAGGGTTAGCGTAAAGTAGTTTTGTGGGTTGCTAGGGTTAGCGTAAAGTAGTTTTGTGGGTTGCTAGGGTTAGCGTAAAGTAGTTTTGTGGGTTGCTAGGGTTAGCGTAAAGTAGTTTTGTGGGTTGCTAGGGTTAGCGTAAAGTAGTTTTGTGGGTTGCTAGGGTTAGCGTAAAGTAGTTTTGTGGGTTGCTAGGGTTAGCGTAAAGTAGTTTTGTGGGTTGCTAGGGTTAGCGTAAAGTAGTTTTGTGGGTTGCTAGGGTTAGCGTAAAGTAGTTTTGTGGGTTGCTAGGGTTAGCGTAAAGTAGTTTTGTGGGTTGCTAGGGTTAGCGTAAAGTAGTTTTGTGGGTTGCTAGGGTTAGCGTAAAGTAGTTTTGTGGGTTGCTAGGGTTAGCGTAAAGTAGTTTTGTGGGTTGCTAGGGTTAGCGTAAAGTAGTTTTGTGGGTTGCTAGGGTTAGCGTAAAGTAGTTTTGTGGGTTGCTAGGGTTAGCGTAAAGTAGTTTTGTGGGTTGCTAGGGTTAGCGTAAAGTAGTTTTGTGGGTTGCTAGGGTTAGCGTAAAGTAGTTTTGTGGGTTGCTAGGGTTAGCGTAAAGTAGTTTTGTGGGTTGCTAGGGTTAGCGTAAAGTAGTTTTGTGGGTTGCTAGGGTTAGCGTAAAGTAGTTTTGTGGGTTGCTAGGGTTAGCGTAAAGTAGTTTTGTGGGTTGCTAGGGTTAGCGTAAAGTAGTTTTGTGGGTTGCTAGGGTTAGCGTAAAGTAGTTTTGTGGGTTGCTAGGGTTAGCGTAAAGTAGTTTTGTGGGTTGCTAGGGTTAGCGTAAAGTAGTTTTGTGGGTTGCTAGGGTTAGCGTAAAGTAGTTTTGTGGGTTGCTAGGGTTAGCGTAAAGTAGTTTTGTGGGTTGCTAGGGTTAGCGTAAAGTAGTTTTGTGGGTTGCTAGGGTTAGCGTAAAGTAGTTTTGTGGGTTGCTAGGGTTAGCGTAAAGTAGTTTTGTGGGTTGCTAGGGTTAGCGTAAAGTAGTTTTGTGGGTTGCTAGGGTTAGCGTAAAGTAGTTTTGTGGGTTGCTAGGGTTAGCGTAAAGTAGTTTTGTGGGTTGCTAGGGTTAGCGTAAAGTAGTTTTGTGGGTTGCTAGGGTTAGCGTAAAGTAGTTTTGTGGGTTGCTAGGGTTAGCGTAAAGTAGTTTTGTGGGTTGCTAGGGTTAGCGTAAAGTAGTTTTGTGGGTTGCTAGGGTTAGCGTAAAGTAGTTTTGTGGGTTGCTAGGGTTAGCGTAAAGTAGTTTTGTGGGTTGCTAGGGTTAGCGTAAAGTAGTTTTGTGGGTTGCTAGGGTTAGCGTAAAGTAGTTTTGTGGGTTGCTAGGGTTAGCGTAAAGTAGTTTTGTGGGTTGCTAGGGTTAGCGTAAAGTAGTTTTGTGGGTTGCTAGGGTTAGCGTAAAGTAGTTTTGTGGGTTGCTAGGGTTAGCGTAAAGTAGTTTTGTGGGTTGCTAGGGTTAGCGTAAAGTAGTTTTGTGGGTTGCTAGGGTTAGCGTAAAGTAGTTTTGTGGGTTGCTAGGGTTAGCGTAAAGTAGTTTTGTGGGTTGCTAGGGTTAGCGTAAAGTAGTTTTGTGGGTTGCTAGGGTTAGCGTAAAGTAGTTTTGTGGGTTGCTAGGGTTAGCGTAAAGTAGTTTTGTGGGTTGCTAGGGTTAGCGTAAAGTAGTTTTGTGGGTTGCTAGGGTTAGCGTAAAGTAGTTTTGTGGGTTGCTAGGGTTAGCGTAAAGTAGTTTTGTGGGTTGCTAGGGTTAGCGTAAAGTAGTTTTGTGGGTTGCTAGGGTTAGCGTAAAGTAGTTTTGTGGGTTGCTAGGGTTAGCGTAAAGTAGTTTTGTGGGTTGCTAGGGTTAGCGTAAAGTAGTTTTGTGGGTTGCTAGGGTTAGCGTAAAGTAGTTTTGTGGGTTGCTAGGGTTAGCGTAAAGTAGTTTTGTGGGTTGCTAGGGTTAGCGTAAAGTAGTTTTGTGGGTTGCTAGGGTTAGCGTAAAGTAGTTTTGTGGGTTGCTAGGGTTAGCGTAAAGTAGTTTTGTGGGTTGCTAGGGTTAGCGTAAAGTAGTTTTGTGGGTTGCTAGGGTTAGCGTAAAGTAGTTTTGTGGGTTGCTAGGGTTAGCGTAAAGTAGTTTTGTGGGTTGCTAGGGTTAGCGTAAAGTAGTTTTGTGGGTTGCTAGGGTTAGCGTAAAGTAGTTTTGTGGGTTGCTAGGGTTAGCGTAAAGTAGTTTTGTGGGTTGCTAGGGTTAGCGTAAAGTAGTTTTGTGGGTTGCTAGGGTTAGCGTAAAGTAGTTTTGTGGGTTGCTAGGGTTAGCGTAAAGTAGTTTTGTGGGTTGCTAGGGTTAGCGTAAAGTAGTTTTGTGGGTTGCTAGGGTTAGCGTAAAGTAGTTTTGTGGGTTGCTAGGGTTAGCGTAAAGTAGTTTTGTGGGTTGCTAGGGTTAGCGTAAAGTAGTTTTGTGGGTTGCTAGGGTTAGCGTAAAGTAGTTTTGTGGGTTGCTAGGGTTAGCGTAAAGTAGTTTTGTGGGTTGCTAGGGTTAGCGTAAAGTAGTTTTGTGGGTTGCTAGGGTTAGCGTAAAGTAGTTTTGTGGGTTGCTAGGGTTAGCGTAAAGTAGTTTTGTGGGTTGCTAGGGTTAGCGTAAAGTAGTTTTGTGGGTTGCTAGGGTTAGCGTAAAGTAGTTTTGTGGGTTGCTAGGGTTAGCGTAAAGTAGTTTTGTGGGTTGCTAGGGTTAGCGTAAAGTAGTTTTGTGGGTTGCTAGGGTTAGCGTAAAGTAGTTTTGTGGGTTGCTAGGGTTAGCGTAAAGTAGTTTTGTGGGTTGCTAGGGTTAGCGTAAAGTAGTTTTGTGGGTTGCTAGGGTTAGCGTAAAGTAGTTTTGTGGGTTGCTAGGGTTAGCGTAAAGTAGTTTTGTGGGTTGCTAGGGTTAGCGTAAAGTAGTTTTGTGGGTTGCTAGGGTTAGCGTAAAGTAGTTTTGTGGGTTGCTAGGGTTAGCGTAAAGTAGTTTTGTGGGTTGCTAGGGTTAGCGTAAAGTAGTTTTGTGGGTTGCTAGGGTTAGCGTAAAGTAGTTTTGTGGGTTGCTAGGGTTAGCGTAAAGTAGTTTTGTGGGTTGCTAGGGTTAGCGTAAAGTAGTTTTGTGGGTTGCTAGGGTTAGCGTAAAGTAGTTTTGTGGGTTGCTAGGGTTAGCGTAAAGTAGTTTTGTGGGTTGCTAGGGTTAGCGTAAAGTAGTTTTGTGGGTTGCTAGGGTTAGCGTAAAGTAGTTTTGTGGGTTGCTAGGGTTAGCGTAAAGTAGTTTTGTGGGTTGCTAGGGTTAGCGTAAAGTAGTTTTGTGGGTTGCTAGGGTTAGCGTAAAGTAGTTTTGTGGGTTGCTAGGGTTAGCGTAAAGTAGTTTTGTGGGTTGCTAGGGTTAGCGTAAAGTAGTTTTGTGGGTTGCTAGGGTTAGCGTAAAGTAGTTTTGTGGGTTGCTAGGGTTAGCGTAAAGTAGTTTTGTGGGTTGCTAGGGTTAGCGTAAAGTAGTTTTGTGGGTTGCTAGGGTTAGCGTAAAGTAGTTTTGTGGGTTGCTAGGGTTAGCGTAAAGTAGTTTTGTGGGTTGCTAGGGTTAGCGTAAAGTAGTTTTGTGGGTTGCTAGGGTTAGCGTAAAGTAGTTTTGTGGGTTGCTAGGGTTAGCGTAAAGTAGTTTTGTGGGTTGCTAGGGTTAGCGTAAAGTAGTTTTGTGGGTTGCTAGGGTTAGCGTAAAGTAGTTTTGTGGGTTGCTAGGGTTAGCGTAAAGTAGTTTTGTGGGTTGCTAGGGTTAGCGTAAAGTAGTTTTGTGGGTTGCTAGGGTTAGCGTAAAGTAGTTTTGTGGGTTGCTAGGGTTAGCGTAAAGTAGTTTTGTGGGTTGCTAGGGTTAGCGTAAAGTAGTTTTGTGGGTTGCTAGGGTTAGCGTAAAGTAGTTTTGTGGGTTGCTAGGGTTAGCGTAAAGTAGTTTTGTGGGTTGCTAGGGTTAGCGTAAAGTAGTTTTGTGGGTTGCTAGGGTTAGCGTAAAGTAGTTTTGTGGGTTGCTAGGGTTAGCGTAAAGTAGTTTTGTGGGTTGCTAGGGTTAGCGTAAAGTAGTTTTGTGGGTTGCTAGGGTTAGCGTAAAGTAGTTTTGTGGGTTGCTAGGGTTAGCGTAAAGTAGTTTTGTGGGTTGCTAGGGTTAGCGTAAAGTAGTTTTGTGGGTTGCTAGGGTTAGCGTAAAGTAGTTTTGTGGGTTGCTAGGGTTAGCGTAAAGTAGTTTTGTGGGTTGCTAGGGTTAGCGTAAAGTAGTTTTGTGGGTTGCTAGGGTTAGCGTAAAGTAGTTTTGTGGGTTGCTAGGGTTAGCGTAAAGTAGTTTTGTGGGTTGCTAGGGTTAGCGTAAAGTAGTTTTGTGGGTTGCTAGGGTTAGCGTAAAGTAGTTTTGTGGGTTGCTAGGGTTAGCGTAAAGTAGTTTTGTGGGTTGCTAGGGTTAGCGTAAAGTAGTTTTGTGGGTTGCTAGGGTTAGCGTAAAGTAGTTTTGTGGGTTGCTAGGGTTAGCGTAAAGTAGTTTTGTGGGTTGCTAGGGTTAGCGTAAAGTAGTTTTGTGGGTTGCTAGGGTTAGCGTAAAGTAGTTTTGTGGGTTGCTAGGGTTAGCGTAAAGTAGTTTTGTGGGTTGCTAGGGTTAGCGTAAAGTAGTTTTGTGGGTTGCTAGGGTTAGCGTAAAGTAGTTTTGTGGGTTGCTAGGGTTAGCGTAAAGTAGTTTTGTGGGTTGCTAGGGTTAGCGTAAAGTAGTTTTGTGGGTTGCTAGGGTTAGCGTAAAGTAGTTTTGTGGGTTGCTAGGGTTAGCGTAAAGTAGTTTTGTGGGTTGCTAGGGTTAGCGTAAAGTAGTTTTGTGGGTTGCTAGGGTTAGCGTAAAGTAGTTTTGTGGGTTGCTAGGGTTAGCGTAAAGTAGTTTTGTGGGTTGCTAGGGTTAGCGTAAAGTAGTTTTGTGGGTTGCTAGGGTTAGCGTAAAGTAGTTTTGTGGGTTGCTAGGGTTAGCGTAAAGTAGTTTTGTGGGTTGCTAGGGTTAGCGTAAAGTAGTTTTGTGGGTTGCTAGGGTTAGCGTAAAGTAGTTTTGTGGGTTGCTAGGGTTAGCGTAAAGTAGTTTTGTGGGTTGCTAGGGTTAGCGTAAAGTAGTTTTGTGGGTTGCTAGGGTTAGCGTAAAGTAGTTTTGTGGGTTGCTAGGGTTAGCGTAAAGTAGTTTTGTGGGTTGCTAGGGTTAGCGTAAAGTAGTTTTGTGGGTTGCTAGGGTTAGCGTAAAGTAGTTTTGTGGGTTGCTAGGGTTAGCGTAAAGTAGTTTTGTGGGTTGCTAGGGTTAGCGTAAAGTAGTTTTGTGGGTTGCTAGGGTTAGCGTAAAGTAGTTTTGTGGGTTGCTAGGGTTAGCGTAAAGTAGTTTTGTGGGTTGCTAGGGTTAGCGTAAAGTAGTTTTGTGGGTTGCTAGGGTTAGCGTAAAGTAGTTTTGTGGGTTGCTAGGGTTAGCGTAAAGTAGTTTTGTGGGTTGCTAGGGTTAGCGTAAAGTAGTTTTGTGGGTTGCTAGGGTTAGCGTAAAGTAGTTTTGTGGGTTGCTAGGGTTAGCGTAAAGTAGTTTTGTGGGTTGCTAGGGTTAGCGTAAAGTAGTTTTGTGGGTTGCTAGGGTTAGCGTAAAGTAGTTTTGTGGGTTGCTAGGGTTAGCGTAAAGTAGTTTTGTGGGTTGCTAGGGTTAGCGTAAAGTAGTTTTGTGGGTTGCTAGGGTTAGCGTAAAGTAGTTTTGTGGGTTGCTAGGGTTAGCGTAAAGTAGTTTTGTGGGTTGCTAGGGTTAGCGTAAAGTAGTTTTGTGGGTTGCTAGGGTTAGCGTAAAGTAGTTTTGTGGGTTGCTAGGGTTAGCGTAAAGTAGTTTTGTGGGTTGCTAGGGTTAGCGTAAAGTAGTTTTGTGGGTTGCTAGGGTTAGCGTAAAGTAGTTTTGTGGGTTGCTAGGGTTAGCGTAAAGTAGTTTTGTGGGTTGCTAGGGTTAGCGTAAAGTAGTTTTGTGGGTTGCTAGGGTTAGCGTAAAGTAGTTTTGTGGGTTGCTAGGGTTAGCGTAAAGTAGTTTTGTGGGTTGCTAGGGTTAGCGTAAAGTAGTTTTGTGGGTTGCTAGGGTTAGCGTAAAGTAGTTTTGTGGGTTGCTAGGGTTAGCGTAAAGTAGTTTTGTGGGTTGCTAGGGTTAGCGTAAAGTAGTTTTGTGGGTTGCTAGGGTTAGCGTAAAGTAGTTTTGTGGGTTGCTAGGGTTAGCGTAAAGTAGTTTTGTGGGTTGCTAGGGTTAGCGTAAAGTAGTTTTGTGGGTTGCTAGGGTTAGCGTAAAGTAGTTTTGTGGGTTGCTAGGGTTAGCGTAAAGTAGTTTTGTGGGTTGCTAGGGTTAGCGTAAAGTAGTTTTGTGGGTTGCTAGGGTTAGCGTAAAGTAGTTTTGTGGGTTGCTAGGGTTAGCGTAAAGTAGTTTTGTGGGTTGCTAGGGTTAGCGTAAAGTAGTTTTGTGGGTTGCTAGGGTTAGGCGTTAGGGTTAGGGTTAGGGTTAGGGTTAGGGTTAGGGTTAGGGTTAGGGTTAGGGTTAGGGTTAGGGTTAGGGTTAGGGTTAGGGTTAGGGTTAGGGTTAGGGTTAGGGTTAGGGTTAGGGTTAGGGTTAGGGTTAGGGTTAGGGTTAGGGTTAGGGTTAGGGTTAGGGTTAGGGTTAGGGTTAGGGTTAGGGTTAGGGTTAGGGTTAGGGTTAGGGTTAGGGTTAGGGTTAGGGTTAGGGTTAGGGTTAGGGTTAGGGTTAGGGTTAGGGTTAGGGTTAGGGTTAGGGTTAGGGTTAGGGTTAGGGTTAGGGTTAGGGTTAGGGTTAGGGTTAGGGTTAGGGTTAGGGTTAGGGTTAGGGTTAGGGTTAGGGTTAGGGTTAGGGTTAGGGTTAGGGTTAGGGTTAGGGTTAGGGTTAGGGTTAGGGTTAGGGTTAGGGTTAGGGTTAGGGTTAGGGTTAGGGTTAGGGTTAGGGTTAGGGTTAGGGTTAGGGTTAGGGTTAGGGTTAGGGTTAGGGTTAGGGTTAGGGTTAGGGTTAGGGTTAGGGTTAGGGTTAGGGTTAGGGTTAGGGTTAGGGTTAGGGTTAGGGTTAGGGTTAGGGTTAGGGTTAGGGTTAGGGTTAGGGTTAGGGTTAGGGTTAGGGTTAGGGTTAGGGTTAGGGTTAGGGTTAGGGTTAGGGTTAGGGTTAGGGTTAGGGTTAGGGTTAGGGTTAGGGTTAGGGTTAGGGTTAGGGTTAGGGTTAGGGTTAGGGTTAGGGTTAGGGTTAGGGTTAGGGTTAGGGTTAGGGTTAGGGTTAGGGTTAGGGTTAGGGTTAGGGTTAGGGTTAGGGTTAGGGTTAGGGTTAGGGTTAGGGTTAGGGTTAGGGTTAGGGTTAGGGTTAGGGTTAGGGTTAGGGTTAGGGTTAGGGTTAGGGTTAGGGTTAGGGTTAGGGTTAGGGTTAGGGTTAGGGTTAGGGTTAGGGTTAGGGTTAGGGTTAGGGTTAGGGTTAGGGTTAGGGTTAGGGTTAGGGTTAGGGTTAGGGTTAGGGTTAGGGTTAGGGTTAGGGTTAGGTTAGGGTTAGGGTTAGGGTTAGGGTTAGGGTTAGGGTTAG
>OZ007506.1:22122118-22185644 GCA_963931865.1 Axinella damicornis
GCAGACGGTTTTGTCTCTTGTCATATTTATTAGGGCTGTAATGAGATTGACAAGCGGTTTATTCGACTCCATAGTTGATTAGATTCACGAGCAGGTGATTGACTTGTGAACCACCAATAATTATCCAACATGACTTTACTGTCCGTCTTGTAATTGGCTTTTTACTTTAGGTTTAGGGCTATAATGAGATTCACAAATGGCAGTTGAGTTGCTATTGAGATTGATAGTTGGGGCTCCATAGCAGACATATTAGCTACAGTTCTTAGCCTCCAAAGTTAGAAATTGTAAGTTAAACAGTGAGAAGCCTTAGAGATGCGTAACCTAGGCAATAAATTGATCAGTAGAAAGTTCATGAATCAATAAGTGCATTCAGAGGGTTAAATACTGCTGCTAACACTGCCTAAGGCAAATTTTACGAAACTCCACCCTTTTTTTACAACTGCATAAATAGATTCAGCTACCCTTGCTTATTATCGTAGGTAAATCTTAACACACAGAACTCAATACTTTCTCAGATATTACTGTGCAAACACCTACTAATTTGCGCATAATCAGAATTTTACATGTTGCCTAAAATGAAAATTACTCGTCCAGTACTCTAGTACATGAAAACATATTACTTACGAAACCTAATTAAGTCACATGAGATCACATGATCAAGATTGATTACCACATGCTAGCTACTAAGATTTACTGAGAGTTTCAGTTGGTTCAGGTGTTTTTCCAGTTGTTTTTCCAGGTGTTTTTCCAGGTGTTTCGGTGGTTAGAGCGAGCAATCGAGGTGGTTAGAGTGAGTGCGAGCAATCGTATATCCAGGTAAGCCCAAATGAGGTCAAACCTTGCTCAGAGCTGTCTGATGGTATGTGGTGTCCACCATTAATTAGTTCTTGATGATTTACAGTATGCCTTTACCCCTACATTTTGCAGGATTGAAAGTGTACATTGGTCACCACTACCTTACCTGAAGTAAGCCCGACAATGCCTCTTTTCAATGTGACTGATCAGTAAACTGATTTGCTCACAGTACAGTAACTGTTATGTCCACCATTTTGTTCTGGCTATCTCATCTTATGAGGTGACCCCTGAGTATTATTGTAAGGTATATTATGACATAACTTCTGAAGTGAACATTAGATGTAGCACATACCATAAGCTATGAACTACCATAAGCTATGAACTACCATAAGCTATGAACTTGACAATCAATTAATGCTTAATTGGCTAACTTAATTAACTAATGACGTCATAAATTGGCCACACCCACTTTGCATATCTTTCTAAATGAATATGAGGTATAACCAGACAGCTAGCTCAGTTATCGATACCCAGTGTCGGGTTGCTGCTAACAGCCAGGGGCATTCTCTCAAGTTTTGTCAAATGCTGTGTGCCCTAGGCAATGCTAAGTGCTGTGTGCAGATGCCAATTTATGTTGTTGGGGGAGATTTCAATAAACTTGGACCCTAAAGAGTTAACATGTTCTCTTTACCATTAGAAACAACTTAACTCTTTGCACGCGGGATATACTTATGAATAACTAATGAGTTAGAAAAACCAAAATGAAAGATAAAAAAAAGACTTGCTCTTTCTGGATTCGAACCGCCAACGTTCGTATTACCATGCATGCGCACTACTCACTACACCACATAACGCATACAGGTGTTTAAAAGCTAACCGTTCAAAATCACTGTAGGGCGGCCCACCGCGTGCAAAGCGTTAAGGTATAACGCCTAGTATTAAATGTTTATTTGTCATTGGTTGGTAAACAGTGTGAACTGTGTGCTGCAGAAGCCATTGCACTGGTAGTCAGTTCGTGTGATCATTGAAAACTCACTTCATTTAAAGGTTTAGCTGGGTCCAGACGCTTGCTGGGGTCAACAAGTGTGTTTTGCCTGCAGGTGAGCATTACATAACATACACAGGCTAACCACTCAACTTACCTAGGTAAGTATTCCAATGACTTGAATCATCATTTCACACCCTTTAGCACACATGGAGAGTGACCATTCCGGTAAGCAAGACTAGTAGAGATTAAAATTCAACAACATCACCGGTAAGCAAGACTAGTAGAGATTAAAATTCAACAACATCACATCCCATACAATGTCACTATACAGATGGAAGTTACTCCTCGGATGAGGGCATGACTACCCGGGCCATGTGCAGCAAGTACGTTACAGCTCCCTACTACATGCACCCTGCTCAACGTAAATCATTCTCTCCTCTGGTTTAGAGCAAAAACACCACTGGAGGCAGTCATGGAAGGCCTGCTCGGCAATACAAATGCACCAAACATGGAGATAAAACACATTCCAGGAAAGGGGAGGGGAGTATTTTCCAATGAGACCTTGCTACAAGGCAGATATGTAGCAGAGTATAAAACCACCGTTGTGTACGAAAAGGCTAAGAGAGCTGAACATGAAGAAATATACGCAATGAACGAAGAACCTTGCATGGTATTAGAGGTACAGACCAGAAAGGGGTGGATGTGCCTCGATGCGACACGAAAGATAGGGACGGTGGGACGTCTATTCAACCACGCCCCAAGTGGACGAGCCACACTGCAACCACACAAGCCATTGTTTGTTAGGGGGAAGTGGAGGGTGGGGTTTTTAGCGGCACGAAACATTCTACCTGGGGAGGAACTCACCTGGGATTATGGCTGTCCCCCTGAGGGACAGCCATGGCTGATGAAGAAAGCAGTCGTAGTAAGTTACAATAATCCTTGCCTTGTGATTCCATTCATTAACAGAGAAGTAGGCTGTACCAATTCATAATCATAATGAGTTATGACTGTATAACAGGAGGAATCAAATAACCCACTCCTAAATCCTGTAGGGGCAGATGGGACCCTCCTCCACCCAGCCCTCCCAGAAAACATCCACGACGCCAGGACCCAGCCCCGACCAAGCCCCCCAGAAGGTGGCCAGGACCCCCAAGCAGACGGGACCCTCGCCCACCTCTCCTCCTCTTCCGGTAATACCGAGTTATGACTGTATAACAGGCAGAAGGAAATAACCTACTTCCAATTCCTGTAGAAGAAGAAGGGACCCTCCTCCTCTCCCACCTCTCCTCTTCAACTGGTAATGAGTTATGACTGTATAACAGGAGGAATGAAATAACCTACTCCTAATTCCTGTAGAAGAAGACGGGACCCTCCCAATCTCTCATCTCTCCTCCTCTGGTAATAATGAGTTACGACTGTATAACAGGCAGAATGAAAAACTCTAACCCAATTCCTGTATGTTTATGTTGGCAACGCCGGTCCCACCCACTGACATCATGTAATAGTTATGACGTAATTGAATATACATGGGTGGAGTTTTGAGGTTTCACTTTCATCTTATCGTCAACAACATGGATCTATGTCTGTGTAAAACCAAGGCGGAGTTGGCATACTTATATGTACGTCCTAGCTTTAAGTACAGTGAGGAATAATTCATTTTATTTTTATTGGATCATGAGTGAGGTTGATATCACCAATGGTACAGAGGTACAAGTGGGGATGATAATCAGGTAAACTTTGTGATGTGGCTAACATGCAGGTCATGTGGCTGAGATCTCAGGGAGGGCAAGTATGTTTCTCACCTCATGTTGGTGATGAGAATTGGGCATCATTGGGGAGAAACATAAAACTCCCTGAGAAAGAGAACATAACACCAGTTACAAGTAATACCCCATCGTATAGGAACTCAAGCAATCTTCTGAGGTACCCCAGGAAGTGGCCAGGCCCAGTGGAAACCAACCAGGCCCCACCAGGCCCCGCCCAGGCTCTGGTGCCCAGGCCTCCCAAAAAGTGCCCAGGCCCCCCGGGAAGCGCCCAGGCAGCCAAGCCCCCCAGAAGGTGGCCAGGACCCCCAAGCGGACGGGACACTCTCCCACCTCTCCTCCTCTTCCGGTAATACCGAGTCATGACTGTATAACAGGCAGAAGGAAATAACCTACTTCCAATTCCTGTAGAAGAAGAAGGGACCCTCCTCCTCTCCCACCTCTCCTCTTCAACTGGTAATGAGTTATGACTGTATAACAGGAGGAATTAAACAACCTACTCCTCATTCCTGTAGAAGACAGGACCCTCCCAATCTCCCATCTCTCCTCCTCTGGTAATAATTAGTTATGACTGTATAACAGACAGAATGAAATAACCTACCCCCAATTCCTGTAGAAGCAGACGGGACCCTCTCCCACCTCTCCTCCTCTTCCGGTAATACTGAGTCATGACTGTATAACAGGCAGAAGGAAATAACCTACTTCCAATTCCTGTAGAAGAAGAAGGGATCCTCCTCCTCTCCCACCTCTCCTCTTCAACTGGTAATGAGTTATGACTGTATGACAGGAGGAATTAAAAAACCTACTCCTAATTCCTGTAGAAGAAGACGGGACCCTCCCAATCTCCCATCTCTCCTCCTCTGGTAATAATGAGTTATGACTGTATAGTTCATTTTATTTTTATTGGATCAAGAGTGAAGTTAATATCACCAATGGTACAGAGGTAAAAGTGGGTATGATATCGGATTATGCTAGCTGAATCATTGTTCCATGCTTTTATTGGAAAAGGCAAAAACGGGAGTCAAACGGAGAAGAGTATTCAGTGTCCTCTCCTCAGAAGATGAAGGTAGGTAACCCATTGTATGCTGAACATCTGTACATGCATTATCCTGGTACCTCCCAACAGAATTCCCAGTTGGAGAGATCAAACCTCCCTCAAAAAGTGGTGGTATGTTACACTTGTGTGGGATTGTTCCATCAGACCAAGGAAGAGTGGTAGGGTATTTCCTCAGATGGGAATACAAGTATTATGCATTCATTACGCATTGGATTCTCTCCCAATATCATCACATGTTCCCTCAAACAAAATTTGTGTATTACTGCATAAATCTCGTGTTCCAGTATAATTTTACTTCCTTACAGGACTCAGCCCAAGGAAGAGGAAGCGCCCTCTCATCGCAGACTTCTTCTTGCTGGAGGTGGGTGGCTCTGCGAGAGATGAATCCTTGCAGTTATCACGTAATTGAATATACATGGGTGGAGTTTTGAGGTTTCACTTTCATCTTATCGTCAACAACATGGATCTATGTCTGTGTAAAACCAAGGTGAAGTTGGCATACTTATATGTACGTCCTAGCTTTAAGTACAGTGAGGAATAATTCATTTTATTTTTATTGGATCATGAGTGAGGTTAATATCACCAATGGTACAGAGGTACAAGTGGGGATGATAATCAGGTAAACTTTGTGATGTGGCTAACATGCAGGTCATGTGGCTGAGATCTCAGGGAGGGCAAGTATGTTTCTCACCTCATGTTGGTGATGAGAATTGGGCATCATTGGGGAGAAACATAAAACTCCCTGAGAAAGAGAACATAACACCAGTTACAAGTAATACCCAATCGTTTAGGAACTCAAGCAATCTTCTGAGGTACCCCAGGAAGTGGCCAGGCCCAGTGGAAACCAACCAGGCCCCACCAGGCCCCGCCCAGGCCCTGGTGCCCAGGCCTCCCAAAAAGTGACCAGGCCCCCCGGGAAGCGCCCAGGCAGCCAAGCCCCCCAGAAGGTTGCCAGGACCCCCAAGCAGACGGGACACTCTCCCACCTCTCCTCCTCTTCCGGTAATACCGAGTTATGACTGTATAACAGGCAGAAGGAAATAACCTACTTCCAATTCCTGTAGAAGAAGAAGGGACCCTCCTCCTCTCCCACCTCTCCTCTTCAACTGGTAATGAGTTATGACTGTATAACAGGAGGAATTAAATAACCCTCCTAATTCCTGTAGAAGACAGGACCCTCCCAATCTCCCATCTCTCCTCCTCTGGTAATAATGAGTTATGACTGTATAGTTCATTTTATTTTTATTGGATCAAGAGTGAAGTTAATATCACCAATGGTACAGAGGTAAAAGTGGGTATGATATCGGATTATGCTAGCTGAATCATTGTTCCATGCTTTTATTGGAAAAGGCAAAAACGGGAGTCAAACGGAGAAGAGTATTCAGTGTCCTCTCCTCAGAAGATGAAGGTAGGTAACCCATTGTATGCTGAACATCTGTACATGCATTATCCTGGTACCTCCCAACAGAATTCCCAGTTGGAGAGATCAAACCTCCCTCAAAAAGTGGTGGTATGTTACACTTGTGTGGGATTGTTCCATCAGACCAAGGAAGAGTGGTAGGGTATTTCCTCAGATGGGAATACAAGTATTATGCATTCATTACACATTGGATTCTCTCCCAATATCATCACATGTTCCCTCAAACAAAATTTGTGTATTACTGCATAAATCTCGTGTTCCAGTATAATTTTACTTCCTTACAGGACTCAGCCCCAGGAAGAGGAAGCGCCCTCTCATTGCAGACTTCTTCTTGCTGGAGGTGGGTGGCTCTGCGAGAGATGAATCCTTGCAGTCTTCCACTGCAAGTTAAAACATAGAACTGATAGAATAGTAGATGAATGATAAATACTGTCAAACTATTATTAAATTTTATTCAAAGAGTAATACACTTTGCATATTATATTATAACACCCAGATCAATCCATACTATGGTTTGATCCGGGTTTGATGTCCAGGAACTTAGCAAGGTATGTCGAAACCTCACTAACTAATCGTGTACTACTAAAGTATCGTACATGGATCTCTATGCTTTCTGAATAACTCTAAGCTGTTTCTTCTACACTCGGATCCAGCAGTCAAAGGATGGTCCTGAAGTCTCAAAGCCAGGAGGTGTGTTACTGTTCTTGATGAGTGATTGCCCAATCAGCATACTTTAACATACATAATATTACTCAGTTTTGCAACAGTTCCATGTTAACACTGAGCAGTACAGCTCTGTCACCATTGATGTTGTGTGAACTTACATACAGATGGGGTACTAGCAGATGAGTCCCCTGAAAATGAAGAGTTGGAAGGTGAAAGTTTAGTCAGTTTGTAAATGTACAACAGCAACACCAAAGAAATACCAATTATTATTTACATGCTCATGGTAATGCTAGCAATGTTGTTTCTATGTCTGAGGATTTGCTGCATTTGTGTAAACTACAGATCCTGTCTTGGACCAGGAACCTATCCTGATCTCTGACCAGGTAAATCTGATCTGAATCCCACTACTTGCGCAAAAAATGCTATAGCCACTACACTGACCTAGTTTCCTTGCCGTCTTGGCTAAGTTACAGCTTTACCCTGACCATTAACTCCATTCAGATGAAGCAGCCACCACCGGTGAGGAAGGCCAGGGCCTCTCCTACAGTAGGGAGCGAGGTGGGTGGATTTATGATGGATTCACGACAATAATTGCCCAGACCAAAATAATGCAACTGAATATTTGTTTCACTACATTAGGGTGACGGAGGAGTTAAAGGGCAGGTACGCTTGCCACTAGCTCCAACTGTATGAAAGAGTGCATGTAAACATAATATACCTTCACCACATTAGAAAGACGGAGCTCTTGCTCCCACGAAGAAACGGTCAAAGGTGACGTATGCCGGGAAGAGAAAGGGAAAGCCCGAGGGAGGCTTGAAGGTAAACTTGCCGCATTTGTACATTGAGACGCATTTTGCTGTGGTTACCATCAACACATGCCCAACCTGTTTAGAAGTGGGGTCGGAAGCAGCTGTCTCCCCTCCATCCAAGGAGGAAGCCTATGAGGAAGGGAAAGATGTCAGGCAAGGAGTTCCTCCTCCTGGAGGCAACGTGTCCTAAGGACAAATACGAGAGTGAGGTAAATCCAGGCAGTTGGGCTGTATGTCTCAATTTCGATCACTCCAAGTTGCATGTCTGCTTATCCTCAAAGACTGAAAGCTCTGAAAGTTCTGGTGACTCTGATGTAAGCCATGCCTGTAGGTAGCAACTTGCAATATTGTGATGACTTCATTGTTTGCATTTACAAAAGGAATGTACTGAGCAACTTCAAATGGAGGAAGTTCATGTAAGTTTCATGTGCACGCTAGAAACAATAGCACTTGCATTGTGCTGATCCCTAGCACTATTCCAGCCCTAGTCTTCAATATCCACACCCAACATCCTCTCTAGCTGCAGCCACAGTCTCCCAAATGGTCCCAGAGTCAGGAGCAGACCAGCAGTGATGGTGAGGGTGCAAAGCAATGAAGTATTGTCAGCGGCAGTTTCATGCACTTTCACATCTACAGATGACTGGAAGGACTATTATCGAAGTGAAAGTGATGAGGAGGAAGGTGCGATACAAATGCAAGCAATTGCGCAGCATTAGGATTAGGGTTATAAAATTGGTGGTAGGCTTACCAGTTGCACATTCATAAGACTGTCCTTTGTTGTGTGTCCTTTGGGGCGATGTTCAGCGCAAAGGTTGCATGGTAGCAGGTCTCCATTATCCGCTGCGGGAATAGGGATTGTCGGAATGTGCTTTCCCTGTGCATATAGTGTGTCTGGGTGTTGCGGGTGTGTGTCTGTAGACCTTTTTGTGGGGTCCCAACCCCCGATGTCAGACTCTCACACTAGCCATATGAAGCTTGGGAAAAGGAAAAGTGAAAATGGTAAAACTTATCACAACCATAATTTGTTACGAGCCTTAGCAAGTGCTCTTATGCAATCATAGTCTATTGTTTCCTAGAACCTGAACAAAGAAAGTTTGGCCAGTGCCCGATATGCGATAAGGAAGACATTCCTCTGGCCATCCTCAACGCGCACATCAGACATTGCGCTGATGAGCAGCTGGAAGCAGGTACGTACAAGTGTATTAACATGTTAACGGTTTGCATGCGGGAAATGCACTTATGAATACTTAATGAGTTAGAAAAACCAAAAGAGAAAAGTCCCTTCTTTGGGATTCGAACCCGTGATGATTGCACTACTATGCGGACTACACCACAGGGCAACAAATACCGCATAATTTTATATAGCTAGCTGTTCAAGATTGCTGTATAGTGGCCCAATGCATGCAAAGAGTTAGGATGATTTATGAGTTGTGTGGACCTACAGATGGGGTCCTGGAACTGCACAGTAACATGGAGGCAAGCAGTCACAAATACCGAATTGATGGGCAGGTAAAATTGTTTTTCCCGTTGTATGCTTGATACTATGGTTTTCAACCTCATCGTTCACCCTTCTCAGCAACCTTGCAGCAGCAGAGGGATGGTGGAGGACCCATTGCTGGTGTCTTCTGAAGATGAGGTTAGTATATACTGTCAGAGGGACGGAAAATTCAGTTTCAAACTACTATGTACACGCACTGTGGACTACACCACAGGACAACAATTACCTTTGAAATCACAAACCTCATCCTTCTCAGCAACCTTGCAGCAGTAGAGCGATGGTGGAGGAGTTCCCAACATATCATGGTCCCTTGCTGGTGGATGAGGTTAGTACTGTCAGAGGGACGGAAAATTCAAACTACTATATGAAGGGCTGAGAACCAGAGTGGTCTAACCCACAAACATTGATCTAGCCCCCCTAAACTTGAGAATACTGTTAAAATGTGTTTCAGGAGCTGCTGAAATTTCAAGAATTTCAAAATTTTGGTCAAATGCTCATACCCATTGCATATTTTTTACTCCACTTTTGTGCAATTCATGCTTTTTCCAGTACTTGATTTTGGGTTAGACCACTCTGGTTCTCAGCCCTTCATATGTACACACACTGTGGACTACACCACAGGGCAACAATTACTTTGAAATCGGATTATAGCTAGCTGTTCAATTTTGCTGTATGGTGGCCCAACACGTGCAAAGAGTTAGGAAGCATTCCATGATTTATTAGTTGCTGGTTTCTTCTGAGGATGAGGTTAGTACTGTCAGAAGGACAGAAAATTCAAACTACCCAGCAAGATAAGATATGGACACCCAAGCTATGCAGTTTTCTGTGGTTTGACTTAAGTGTTCTAAAGCTCAACGTTTATCCTTCTTAGCAACCTTGCAGCAGCAGAGGGGCAATTGTTGAGTTGCCACCAGAGCGTGGTCTGTCGCTGGTGTCTGAGGATGAGGTTAGTTGTCCAGCATTGCCAGCAAGCTGCATCAAAAGTATTGATTGGGCACTTACTGTGCACATACGTGGATGGATAGTTTGATGGGTGGGGGCCCCAAAAGAATTACAATGGGGTGGGTTAGGGGTTAGGGTTTCACACCACCAATGGATTAGGCAGCTATAATATCAATGAGCTCGTTAAAGGGTTAAACCGTGTCCTCCAAAACCTACAAGTTGACTGAAAACTCCAAGGTCAGCTGATCCAACACCTCCAATCCCCAGACATCTGACTCCACTGTGAAGAAACAGCCAAAGAGGAAGACACGGTTCATCCAGATTGAGAGTGATAGTGAGGTTAGGGTTAACTCATTGCACCCACACTTGTGAATAATATTGATATTGAGTTGAAAGGGGGAAAGTTCTCCTTCAGACTCAATGTATGTGTAGGTCATACCTTTGCAGGCAAATGTAGGCGCTAACCGCACACCAGAATTTGACAGCACTAGCAGATCTGCTCATCTATAATATTATGCAATCTAACTCTCGTCTCAGATGTCAGATCCCCCTGAGAGGACTAAGAGGACGACAGTTGAACATGGTGGAAATGGTAAACAGCACATCTTGTCTGCCCATACTGGCAATTTGTGATTGCAAATCCTCCCTACTACAGATACCGGGGAACATCACGCTCCTAATCCCAAGCGAGGGAAGAGTCGTCGAGGGAAGAACCGTGCTCAAAGTCAAGTTGAGGACATGCAGGCAAGCTTAGTCTATAGCTAATGTAACTGACGCAGTGACATGATTGTCATATGACCAGGGTTTTTTCTCAAGACGGAAGCAACTGCTGATTAACATTCTGGGTGGGGGTATGAATGAACTCTCCCTCCATTCAACTGCAGAAAGATGAAGAATCGGATGCAGACCAGGTGGTGAGGAAGGTGTATGCCGACAAGCGGTATCCAAAGTTTTGCCCGGTAGAGGGCTGCCAAACCACCCGTCCACTCCTCAAACTGTCACAGCACCTAAAGCAGTCACACCCCAACCTCAGTGCTGAGGAGAGAGCAGCACTGGTGAAACAACAACCACGAGTAGCCAAGTGTGACGCCCAAAAGGTGCGAATCAGGCCACCAAGGGGCCAGCCAACGATACTGCAGTTCGTGCAGCCCCCCAAGGAGCAACCACAGTTCTCCACCTCATCTCCCGTACCTGACCGTGACCCTAAGAAAAAGGGTTCGACAAGGAACTTCCCAAAATTTGACATCGAGGGAAATCTGGAGATGATCTCTTTTCGGGAGTACTTGCAGGGTATTGATGGTAAATGCAAATCGGACACAGTGGCTAAGGCGGTGGCCACAGACATGTCTAAATTCCTCAGATATGCCACGCCGGATGCTCCTTCACCCAATTGGGAAGCTGTGACAGACCACAGAAAGCTAATGGGCTACCTTCATAAAATGGAGAAGGAGGGCAACTGTGGTCCGGAAGGCCAGTTACGCTTTCTCGATTCCGTCAACCATGCCCTTCGTTACGCTGAATGCATGATCTTTTCTGAAGAGGAGTCCACTCTCCACGTACGCTCTGCAAAAGCTGAAAAGCGCATACAAGCGTGGAAGACAACGCTGAGGAAGAAGAAGAGACTCCATCAAGAGGAGAACATGGAGGAGTTTTCCTCAAAACCAATCTCCCTCAACGAAGTGACATCAGTTGTTGAAAGCAGGGCGATGTGGGCAAGATATGCTAATGTCACCCAGAGAATGAGAAGGGGGGAGGAGGTGACCAAGGAAGATGCAAAGGTCTGTCTGATGGCAGTGGCATCCCTCCTCCTCTTCTCTGGGTGGCAGCGGCCAGGGGCAGTGGAAAACTGCACCATGGAAGAGTTTGGCAGAAGGAGGCTGGTGCAAGATGATAGTGGGAGGAAGACCATAGTCATCAGGGTCTTAAAGCATAAGACAGCCTTGTCAGGGCCAGCAAAACTCGTCGTTGACTTTTCCCACTTTGAAAAACTACTCACATACGTCGATGTGGTGCGGCCCGTTCTCGACCCTGAGGGGAGGTCACCACTCCTGCTCGTGAGGCCGGGTGGCATTCCCCTCACTCAAACCAGCAGACACATTCGTGAAGTAGGGCAAATACTTAAGTTTGAAACCCCAACAGCCAGCAGGGCGAGGAGAATTGGTGGCACAGTAACGCACAAGAAGGCCACGGGTGCTGAGCACCGCCTCATAACTAAACAGCTGAGCCACAGCCGTGCTGTCCACGAAAAATACTATGAGGCTATCACAAGCACAGGTGACGCGGCTAAAGCATTTCAGGTGATGGAACGCCTTCGGAAAGGTGAGGCAGTTCAAACACAGCAACGAAAGAGGGTTCCATACAGTGACGAGGAGAAGGCTTTAGTTGTCCAGTACTTTGCAAACGCCATTCGTGCAGAAAGCACCCCATCGCTCGGGGAGTGTGACGAATTTCTCCATGGTTCTGGCATGAACCGAGACAAGAAGAGCGTTCAGGACAGAGTAAAAAACATTATAAAGAATAAGAAAAATGAGAGAAAGGAGAGAAAGAAGACAGACAAAGAGCACGACTAGGCTTCCAAACAAAAACATGTTATCTTAAGTCACCCAAACCATTATGTTATCTTCATGTTACCTACTCCACTTACTGAACAAACAACCACGTTACCAGACCCCATTCATCCAATGGATTCCATTGATCCAACTTGATATTACTTGTAACTAGTCACCTTGCAACCAACAATTCGATTGAGGGCACACCTATATGAAACCTGCTGGTATACTGAAATGCTAATCTAACCAATAATAATAATTAAACATTGCTAACACTTAATAACCATCCATGACATCATCTCCACATTCTTAAGCCTTGGTTGTGCTGTTTAGTTCAGTTTCCACTGAAGAAGATCTCCGGATCGAAACGTTTGGACTTACCATTAAAGTCTGTTGTCCTTGCTACGAATAAGCTCAATAAATCCTCTCGCAATAGTACTACGTAGCAATGAGCCCATACAATTTCACTTAATAACCAGTTAACCATTAATGATAATCAATTAATCAGTATTAATAACTAACCACTACTGAAAATTAACCACAAATAATAATTTATAACTAACCACTAATGACAACTACTTATCTACTAAACCTACGAGGGACGTTCCATAACCAGCTTAGGGCTAGGTAGCATGAGGGACATTCCAGAAATATCCTTATGCAACACAGCTTACATACATCAGTAAATATTGTATGGCAAGAAAGATCAGCAGCAGAAGCTGCTATACCACAATAATATGGTTCAAGTACACTGGATAGAACCATACTTAACCCATTGCACCCCGTAGCAGCCAAATGAGCCCTGAGAATACCCATAAGCCCATAAGAATTTATATAGGGGGTTTAATATTAGGCGTTAATACTTTGTACATGCTCTCCTGCTTCTTAAGATGTTTGCAGTAGTAGGAAATGAGATAATAATACTAGTGGAATGCAGGTCATTGGAGGGCGACCCTTAGCGAAGTGTATGCCATGCCTGCACATGGAGCAGTTGCATAATTTCCCATGACTCATCAGAATATGACTGGGCAATGGGCACACTCTTAGTTATCATTAAGGCTTTCCAAGTAGCAGTATCAGCTGAGGTGTTGATTCAATTCTCAACTTGCTTAGAGTAGCTAGTACAAACTCATTGTAATCATAATTAATCCAATTAGCACCACGCTAATCCAAATAACACCTAAGTAATCCAATTAGCAACGAATTAATCCAATTAGCACTGATTAAACCAAGTAGCACCTCATTAATCCAATCGGCACTCAATCAAATCAGCACTAATTAATTCCAGTCAGCATTAAAAATCCTAATTATTCCAATTAGCACCAATTAAACCAAATAACACCTAAGTAATCCAATCAGAAACTAATCAATCCAATTAGCACCTAAATAAATCAATTAGACCCTAATTTATCCAATTAGCATTAATTAATCCAATTTGCACCTCTGTGTAATCCAATCAGCACTAATTAGTCCAATTAGCCCCTAATTAATCCAATCAGCACCAATCAATCCAATTAGCACCAAATTAATCCAATCAGCAGTAATCAATCCAATTAGCACCTAATTAATCCAATCAGCCCTAATCACTGCAATTAGCACCCAATTAATCTATTTAGCACCAATTGAACCAATTAGCACCAATTAATCCAATTAGCCCATTAGTCAATCCAATCAGCACTAATTAATGCAATCAGAACATAATCAATCCAATCAGCACTAATTGATGCAATTAGCAACTAATTAATCTAATCAGCACCAATTACACAAATAAATTCGTACCAATTAGATTCTAAATAAACCAATTAGTTCCTAATCAATCCAATCAGGACTAATTCATCCAATTAGCACCCAATTAATCTAATCAGCACCTAAAAAATCTAATTAGCAACCTGTAAACCAATTAGCACTAATAAATCCTATTAGCACCTAATTTATCAAAACTAATCAACTAACTCACTAACTAATCAATTAACTAGTAATTAATTAACTAATCTAAATAAATAGTTGATTGATCAATCAGCTAATTAATTAATTAATTAACCACCAATTAATTAACCACTAATTAATTAACCCTAACCACTACAGGGACGTATTTCAATAAGAAAAACTAAGGGACAATTTCAATGGACGTTCTGTTTCGGGAAACAGGATCCCAGAGGGACATTCCAAAATACCTGGGGACGTTACAACTTAACCCTAAGAAATTTTGAGGGACTTAAAACTAGGATGAGGGACGTTCTGCCACCATATGGGACGATAAACGGAGGGACTTTCCGGAACCTCCGGGGACGTAAAGGGATACCGAAACGTCTCTGAGAGGATCTTCGGGGACTGAAAATCGGCTCGAGGGACTGAACCGGGGACAAAGTTTATAGCCCTAACCCTAACCCTTGACTATATCTTACTCTGACCCAAAGTCGCTAACCCCACTAACCCCAATGGCTTCTACACCTCCCCCCTTTCATCCCCCGCAGTTCAAACTTGGCACACGGGAGGACACACCTCTTGGCTACCTAACCCCGAAGGATAATCACCAAACCCCACTGTGGATCACGAACCCCAAGGGGTTAAGTAGCACGTCCTCGAGATTCCTATTTTGTGATGGTCTACGGCACATAAAATGCCCCGTATCATTGAAACCGAGATACCCTGGGCTTCCAGTTTTGCAGTACCATTACATCATCCTTAAGAGCACCCAACCCCACAGTTTGGTGCTCGTCCCCGCTTTATCAGCCGAACCCCGGCTGTTTAACTGAGGGACTCTGCGAGGGACGCTGACTCAGATCACCTCCATTTTAACAGAACTGATTCATCACTGCATGCTGACACCAGATTGGCAATCTTAACATTCCAGCGTTTGTGCATTCCGAACCCCGGCTGTTTTCGTGAGGGACATTTTCAACCTAAAAGCCCCGATTCAACCAAAATGGTGCGTCACGACTTGCTGATCCAAGATTTGGCAATCATTCCTTTCTGCGATGCTTAGATTCGGGGTAACTAGCTATAAACGGAGGGACATTTCAACAAAATGCCACCCCACTATTTGAAAAATGGGTCCTGAATGACTGACACAGCAATCTCTATGCACCGACAGTGGTTCACCTTGCCATTGGCCTAAGCTCGCTATTTCTGGGGTAAATTTTGTCCAACGGATGCTTTTCACCTCTCCTGACCCTAGTCCAAGCTACAAAGCAGCCAGTAGATGCTTTGCCGCTGTCCCCACCCAATCCCACAGTTTTCAAGTCTATCCCAGCTTTCGTTCCGGGTTTACAGCCTATCCCCATCTCTGAAAGAAAATTTTGGATTTCGCAACGTTGCAAGCCTGTGACCAATCCGACGGATTTTCTGCTCCCAGAAGGGTTTACTTTCGGTCTTATGGCACTTCAAAGGAGGGACAATGTCACACGGAGTGTCCCTCTCGTATCTTTGCAACCACTGACCTAGAGGATCTCAAATTTCTATCATCGCAATAGATCTTATGTATCTACTGGCTCGTCAGATTTGGTGTTTATCCCCACATTGTAAATGGAGCCCCAGCCTATTATGCGAGGGACACAACTTAGTGGCATAAATATGATGGTTTGTGGCCATATAATGCCCCGTATCTTTGTAACCAAGCTACACTGGGCTTCCAGTTTTGCAGTGCGATTACATTATCTTTACATGCACCCAACCACATAATTTGGTATTCGTCTCCACTTAATCAGCCAAACCCCGGCAATTTAATTGAGGGACTCTGGGAGGGACACTGCCCCATTTTAATACAACTGGTTCACCTCATTGTGCTGACCCCAGAATGGCAATCTTAACATTCCTGGGTTTGTACATTCCGAACCCCGGCTGTTTAAGTGAGGGACATTTTCAAAGTAGCCCTAATCCATGTTACAAAGGAGCCAGTAGATGCTTTGCCACCGTCCCAACCCAATCCCACAGTTTTCAAGTCTATACGAGTTTTCGTTCCGGGTTTACAGCCTATCCCCATCTCTGAAAGAAAATTTCGGATTTCGCAATGTTACTTCCATGTGACCATTCCTGCAAATTTTCTTCCACCAGATGGGTTTCCTTTAGGTCTTATGGCACTTCAAAGGAGGGACAATTTCACGCGGAGTGTCCCTCTCGCATCTTTGCTACCATTGGTCTATAGGATCTCAAATTTCAACCATCACAATAGCTCTTATGTGTCTACTGGCTCGTCAGATTTGGTGTTTATTCCCACCTTGTAAATGGAGTCCCAGCCTATTATGCGAGGGACACAACTTAGTGGCATAATTGTGATGGTCTATGGCCATATAATGCCCAGTATCTTTGTAACCAAGCTACCAGTTTTGCAGTGAAATTACATCATACTTACATACACCCAACCCCATAGCTTGGCATTCGTCATCACTTTATCAGCCGAACCCCGGCAGTTTAACTGAGGGACTCTGGGAGGGACACTGACTCAGATGAACCCCATTTTACTAGAACTGGTTCACCTCCACGTGCTGACCCCAGATTGGCAATCTTAACATTCCAGGGTTTGTGCATTCCGAACCCCGGCTGTCTAAGTGAGGGACATATTCAAAGTAGCCCTAATCCATGCTACAAAGGAGCCAGTAGATGCATTCCCACCGTCCCAACCCAATCCTACAGTTTTCAAGTCTATACGAGTGTTCGTTTCGGGTTTACAGCCTATCCCCATCTCAGAAAGAAAATTTCGGATTTCGCAACGTTACCTGCCTATGACCAATCCTGCACATTTTCTGCTCCCAAAAGGGTTTCCTTTAGGTCTTATGGCACTTCAAAGGAGGGACAATTTCACACGGAGTGTCCCTCTCGTATCTTTGCTACCATTGGTCTATAGGATCTCAAATTTCAACCATCGCAATAGCTCTTATGTGTCTACTGGCTCGTCAGATTTGGTGTTTATTCCCACCTTGTAAATGGAGTCCCAGCCTATTATGCGAGGGACACAACTTAGTGGCATAGTTGTGATGGTCTATGGCCATATAATGCCCCGTATCTTTGTAACCAAGCTACTAGTTTTGCAGTGCGATTACATCATACTTACATGCTCCCAACCCCATAGTTTGGCATTCGTCATCACTTTATGAGCCGAACCCCGGCAGTTTAACTGAGGGATTCTGGGAGGGACACTGACTCAGATCAACCCCATTTTACTAGAACTGGTTCACCTCAACGTGCTGACCCCAGATTGGCAATCTTAACATTCCAGGATTTGTGCATTCCGAACTACGGCTGTTTACATGAGGGACATTTTCAAAGTAACCCTAATCCATGCTACAAAGGAGCCAGTAGATGCTTTGCCGCTGTCCCCACCTTATCCTACAGTTTTCAAGTCTACCCAAGTGTTTGTTCCGCGTTTACAGCCTATCCCTATCTCAGAAAGAAAATTTCGGATTTCACAACGTTACCTGCCTGTGACCAATCATGCAGATGTTCTTCTACCAGAAGGGTTTCCTTTAGGTCTTATGGCACTTCAAAGGAGGAACAATTTTACAGGGAGTGTCCCTGTTGTATCTTTGCAACCATTGGCCTAGAGCATCTCAAATTTCTACCATCGCAATAGCTCTTATGTGTCTAGTGGTTCGTCAGATTTGGTGTTTTCCCCACCTTGTAAATGGCCTATTATGCGAGGGACACAACTTAGTAGTCTATCGCCATATAATGCCCCATATCTTTGAAACCAAGCTACCCTGGGCCAGTTTTGCAGTGCGATTACATCATCCTTACATGCACACACCCCCATAGTTTTGCATTCGTCTCCACTTTATCAGCCGAACCCCGGCAGTTTAACTGAGGGACACTGGGAGGGTGGCCAGTTATTTTGCCGAATGTGTACCTCAGTGTCCCTCTCAAAATTAGTTGAGGTCATGTGGTTATACAGACCAAACTAGGGTGGCAGGTAGAGGTGGAGTTACTCGATTGATTTCCTCTAATGTGGTTAGGTTTCCTAATTTGTGATGGTCTATGGCACATATAATGCGCCATATCTTTGTAACCAAGCTACCCTGGGCTTCCAATTTTGCAGTACCATTACACCATCCTTAAAAGCACCCAAGTCCACCGTTTGGCATTCGTCCCCACTTTATCAGCCAAACCCCGGCAGTTTAACTGAGGGACACTCTCAGAGGGGAGGGGACGACTCTGGACAGGATTTGTATGTTAAAACATGTATATCAATATCATGCCACCACATCCACTCTCACAGGTTTTATGCAGCAGAGATCACTTTGGCACTAAATTACCTGCATAGTCTGAACGTTCTCTACCGTGACCTCAAGACCGAGAACATCCTGCTGAGTGCCACTGGACATATTATGCTTACTGACTTCGGACTCTGCGAGGAGAACCTGAAGTTTGGAGAGACAACAGCAACTGTTTGTGGAACACCAGAATACATGGCTCCCGAGATGGTCATGAAGCATAATTACGGGTGGCCAGTCGATTGGTGGTGTCTGGGGATAGTGATATTTGAAATGCTGTGTGGATCACACCCTTTTTATGACTGGAGTGGGTCCACGCGTACGAACATTTTGAATAAGCCTCTGTTGATCCCTTTGCACATTAGTGGATGTGCTCGTGACCTCCTGAAGGGGTTACTTAGGAGGGAGGCAACCCAGCGGCTGGGCTCAGTCACTTCAGAAGCGAAGGACATCACTGGGCACGCATTCTTTAAAAGCATTAATTGGGATGATCTCTACCACAAACGTATCGAACCTCCTTTCAAACCAAATGTGAGTGGTGATCTTGACCTGAAACAGTTTGACCCGGAGTTCACAACACGGGAGTTCACTCCCGAAACAATCAGTGTGACTGATTACACGGATGACGCATTTGCTGGTTTCTCTTACCTTCCTCCGTACAAAGTTTAACTCTTAAGGTGTTTACATGTGGTCTGATATGATTTCAATGCATCAATTGGTATATTCATTGTTGTGTGTTTTGATTTGGGGATAGGAGTGTCCCTTTTTATAATTGGTCCAGTACCCGAAATGGCATTATATCTTGAGTGCTAAAGTTCAGTGCACACTTACGGCTGATTTACAAATACGTCACTAAGCTGTGTCCCTCGCATAATAGACTGGGGCCCCATTCACAAGGTGAGGATAAACACCAAATCTGATGAGCCAGTAGACACATTACAGATGTTGCCGTGGTAGACATCCCCTCATAGCCCATAAGGTGTCCAGTAACGAGCTTTGTACGTTATCCTGCGTAGCAAGGTCCTGATCCTAGTGTGTGTGGGTAGGTAGGTGGGTGTGTTATTGACTCTGGTTACTGGCCCACATGAAAGGTATGATATTGAAACTTGGTTTGTGCATAGCCAACTCGTTGCTTGATGTGTGTACCAAATTGGGTGGAGAGTGGGCGTGGCTAAGCGGGTATGTGAGTAGGAGCGTTTTCCCATAATTCGAGCCTCTCTGTAGGTGACAGGCATCAACCGTTGCATTCCAGTTTTGGTGTGCATGGTCATTGGTCCTTCCCCTAGGAGAGTACCAACTCTGGTGTGCATAGTCCATAAGGTGTCCAGCAACGAGCTTTGTACGTTATCCTGCGTAGCAAGGTCCTGATCCTAGTGTGTGTGGGTAGGTAAGTAGGTGTGTTATCGCCTCTGGTTACTGGCCCACATGAAAGATATGATACTGAAACTTGGTTTGTGCATAGCCAACTCGTTGGGCCGTCTCTATTCGGTGGACTGGACTCGGGACTGGACTCGGGACTGGACTGTGGGACTGGACTCACAGAAAGTTGCGCTCATCATTTTGAAGCATCAAAACACTACTACATACTTACATGACATGAATGGCATTTGGGGTAGCCGACCATGACTCGATATCAGCCGTTCCATCAGCCCTTTCTGTCAGAGCGCGTGCGCCAACGATGCACTGAACCGGCTCGTTCCCAGACTGAAATGGTCTGGGGACAAGAACAATGAATAATTATAGGCCGACTTCGTTTCGGGGCGAATTCGTGATCTGACGACGACTTCGAGGAACACATGGCGGTCATTGCTAGCAAACTCTCGTATACCAAGTGGTACAACCATTTCGCAGCTTCTTGAACTGTTTCTAGGCATGCTGCTGCCAAGTTTGCTCACGTATAGTAAGGCATGGCTGAATGAATTGGTCAAATCCGGAGAGATTACGGAAAAGTGTAATTGATACACGGAAGCTACCTCGCGGTTGCGATGTGAGTTAGCTTAGTCCAGCGTTTGTTTGTGTCATCCACAGATGAAACTGCGAGGATGTGACCGCTTCTTTGTACGCATAGTAGATGGGTAGTTCGGGGCAAAACAAAGTAGCCTCCATCCGCTTTTGAATCTTGTGCTAGGACTGTGAAAATCGCGGAGCGAGGGTAGAGATGACGACGGTGAAGGCCGACACGGAGCTCTTGTAGCTGTTGCTGGAGTCTCTTTTGGTGTTCTGGAGGTAGGTACCTATGTGTATTCAACGATTTTATTTTGGGAAATCTGCTGTAGTCTACTGTAGCGTTTAAGGCACCTGAAAAGCACCTTCACAACACCCTTGAAAAGGCTTCTTTTGTCAGTTCTGAAGAAACGTAACTTTGTTTCAAGTTTCCCAAAATAAAATCTTGAAGATGACATCGTGCTAAGCCTCGATGGAGAGTTTGAAGCTCCTAGGTGCCTTAAGGCATCTCCGTATTTGTGTGAGAAGTACCTGCAATAACCGCTTTGTCAGCGCGTATTGAGCACCACGTGATTAGTGGGCGTGGTCAACTATGAAGCCATATGAATTCACAAGGGTGGAGCTTTACTTCAGTGCAGACTGAAAGTCTGTGCCACTTTCATGTGCTGAGATATCGTGTGATGAAGAAGACCGAAATTTAATTCAAAATACAATCCAGCCATGCCTTAACAGTGCAGAGTGGCTGGCACTTCCGTTCCTGCTTTCCGCCTGCCTGTGCTGTAGAGCTGGTTTTGCATGGTAGGACCACGGCAGGCTGTCTACACGGTGACAGCTGTGTTGGTACACCTCGCGTACTTGGTAAGCTATTAGCTATAATAGTGCTGTTCCGCAATTTCCTGTTTTCTGGCCTTCAGAAATGACGAGCGCAACTTTCTGTGAGTCCAGTCCCACAGTCCAGTCCCGAGTCCAGTCCCGAGTCCAGTCCACCGAATAGAGACGGCCAACTCGTTGCTTGATGTGTGTACCAAGTTAGGTGGAGAGTGGGCGTGGCCAAGCGGGTATGTGAGAAGGAGCGTTTCCCCCTAATTCGAGCCTCTCTTTAGGTGACAGGCGTTGACCGTTGCATTCAAGTTTTGGTGTAAATGGTCATAGGTCCTTCCCCAAGGAGAGTCTCAACTCTGGAGTGCATAGCTCATAAGGTGTTGAGTAACGAGCTTCATACGTTACCCTGCGTAGCAAGGTCCTACTCTTAGTGTATGTGGGTTGGGACCTTGCTAGGTGGGTGTGTTTGGATGCTCGTTGCTGCTTAGGGTGAGGGTTAGGGCCCTGGTACGTGGCCAGTATTGGCCACATTTTGTTAGGCCACATTCTCGGCTCGTAGTCCGCCACTTTTCCCAAACCTCGAGGCCACACTTGGGGTTTTGCCACAGGCCAGTCGATCTGTAGCTCACAATTTGTAATGATGTATAGGCCGCTTGTATTCTTAGACCACGATCGAGGGTGGGCCGTTGTTATGGCCGGGGTTGGGTTTGCGGGCCTGTGGGCCACTATTAGTGCCGGAGTTGAGTTTGCCGCCCTGTAGGCCGCTATTAGTGCCGGGATTGACCCACCCTTCCTAATTCAGCTCTGCCCTCGTGCTTTGTTGACATTGGTTATTAACACGTCACCTAATCATGCCCTCACCACACCCTAATTACCCTGCCGTTGCTAACCCCCCAATTAGTGCCCACTACCAGACTTAACTCCCAACCCTCCTAATTGAGCTCTGCAAATAGTTAGTCACTAGATACAACTACGCCAATCAGACGTGCAATCCGTCAGTACATCCATGCAACCGACGTAGAATGTTACCGGTTGAAGGACAATTCAATCCTCAAAAGGACACTCCCATCTATCGCTGTAAGGGGTTATGGGACACCCCAAAGAGGGACGCTCTGATCGAAAGAGGGACCCCTTCAAACCCAAAAGGGACTGGTACATCCCACGATGACATGCAACCGAAGTTGAATGTTACCAGTTGAGGGACAGTTCAATCCTCAAAGGGACACTCCCCAACTCATCGGTCGCTTTAAGGGGACACCGCAGAGAGGGACGCTCTGATCGAAAGAGGGACCGCCTCAAGCCCAAAAGGGACTGGTACCAGGGACACTTGACCCACGAGGGACGACTGGGGCCGACGGGGACGCAGAAAAGGGACAACCGGGGTCCAAAAGGGACTGTTTTTAGGGACGACCCGTGGCCCTAACCCTTGACTATATCTTACTCTGACCCAAAGTCGCTAACCCCACTAACCCCAATGGCTTCTACACCTCCCCCCTTTCATCCCCCGCAGTTCAAACTTGGCACACGGGAGGACACACCTCTTGGCTACCTAACCCCGAAGGATAATCACCAAACCCCACTGTGGATCACGAACCCCAAGGGGTTAAGTAGCACGTCCTCGAGATTCCTATTTTGTGATGGTCTACGGCACATAAAATGCCCCGTATCATTGAAACCGAGATACCCTGGGCTTCCAGTTTTGCAGTACCATTACATCATCCTTAAGAGCACCCAACCCCACAGTTTGGTGCTCGTCCCCGCTTTATCAGCCGAACCCCGGCTGTTTAACTGAGGGACTCTGCGAGGGACGCTGACTCAGATCACCTCCATTTTAACAGAACTGATTCATCACTGCATGCTGACACCAGATTGGCAATCTTAACATTCCAGCGTTTGTGCATTCCGAACCCCGGCTGTTTTCGTGAGGGACATTTTCAACCTAAAAGCCCCGATTCAACCAAAATGGTGCGTCACGACTTGCTGATCCAAGATTTGGCAATCATTCCTTTCTGCGATGCTTAGATTCGGGGTAACTAGCTATAAACGGAGGGACATTTCAACAAAATGCCACCCCACTATTTGAAAAATGGGTCCTGAATGACTGACACAGCAATCTCTATGCACCGACAGTGGTTCACCTTGCCATTGGCCTAAGCTCGCTATTTCTGGGGTAAATTTTGTCCAACGGATGCTTTTCACCTCTCCTGACCCTAGTCCAAGCTACAAAGCAGCCAGTAGATGCTTTGCCGCTGTCCCCACCCAATCCCACAGTTTTCAAGTCTATCCCAGCTTTCGTTCCGGGTTTACAGCCTATCCCCATCTCTGAAAGAAAATTTTGGATTTCGCAACGTTGCAAGCCTGTGACCAATCCGACGGATTTTCTGCTCCCAGAAGGGTTTACTTTCGGTCTTATGGCACTTCAAAGGAGGGACAATGTCACACGGAGTGTCCCTCTCGTATCTTTGCAACCACTGACCTAGAGGATCTCAAATTTCTATCATCGCAATAGATCTTATGTATCTACTGGCTCGTCAGATTTGGTGTTTATCCCCACATTGTAAATGGAGCCCCAGCCTATTATGCGAGGGACACAACTTAGTGGCATAAATATGATGGTTTGTGGCCATATAATGCCCCGTATCTTTGTAACCAAGCTACACTGGGCTTCCAGTTTTGCAGTGCGATTACATTATCTTTACATGCACCCAACCACATAATTTGGTATTCGTCTCCACTTAATCAGCCAAACCCCGGCAATTTAATTGAGGGACTCTGGGAGGGACACTGCCCCATTTTAATACAACTGGTTCACCTCATTGTGCTGACCCCAGAATGGCAATCTTAACATTCCTGGGTTTGTACATTCCGAACCCCGGCTGTTTAAGTGAGGGACATTTTCAAAGTAGCCCTAATCCATGTTACAAAGGAGCCAGTAGATGCTTTGCCACCGTCCCAACCCAATCCCACAGTTTTCAAGTCTATACGAGTTTTCGTTCCGGGTTTACAGCCTATCCCCATCTCTGAAAGAAAATTTCGGATTTCGCAATGTTACTTCCATGTGACCATTCCTGCAAATTTTCTTCCACCAGATGGGTTTCCTTTAGGTCTTATGGCACTTCAAAGGAGGGACAATTTCACGCGGAGTGTCCCTCTCGCATCTTTGCTACCATTGGTCTATAGGATCTCAAATTTCAACCATCACAATAGCTCTTATGTGTCTACTGGCTCGTCAGATTTGGTGTTTATTCCCACCTTGTAAATGGAGTCCCAGCCTATTATGCGAGGGACACAACTTAGTGGCATAATTGTGATGGTCTATGGCCATATAATGCCCAGTATCTTTGTAACCAAGCTACCAGTTTTGCAGTGAAATTACATCATACTTACATACACCCAACCCCATAGCTTGGCATTCGTCATCACTTTATCAGCCGAACCCCGGCAGTTTAACTGAGGGACTCTGGGAGGGACACTGACTCAGATGAACCCCATTTTACTAGAACTGGTTCACCTCCACGTGCTGACCCCAGATTGGCAATCTTAACATTCCAGGGTTTGTGCATTCCGAACCCCGGCTGTCTAAGTGAGGGACATATTCAAAGTAGCCCTAATCCATGCTACAAAGGAGCCAGTAGATGCATTCCCACCGTCCCAACCCAATCCTACAGTTTTCAAGTCTATACGAGTGTTCGTTTCGGGTTTACAGCCTATCCCCATCTCAGAAAGAAAATTTCGGATTTCGCAACGTTACCTGCCTATGACCAATCCTGCACATTTTCTGCTCCCAAAAGGGTTTCCTTTAGGTCTTATGGCACTTCAAAGGAGGGACAATTTCACACGGAGTGTCCCTCTCGTATCTTTGCTACCATTGGTCTATAGGATCTCAAATTTCAACCATCGCAATAGCTCTTATGTGTCTACTGGCTCGTCAGATTTGGTGTTTATTCCCACCTTGTAAATGGAGTCCCAGCCTATTATGCGAGGGACACAACTTAGTGGCATAGTTGTGATGGTCTATGGCCATATAATGCCCCGTATCTTTGTAACCAAGCTACTAGTTTTGCAGTGCGATTACATCATACTTACATGCTCCCAACCCCATAGTTTGGCATTCGTCATCACTTTATGAGCCGAACCCCGGCAGTTTAACTGAGGGATTCTGGGAGGGACACTGACTCAGATCAACCCCATTTTACTAGAACTGGTTCACCTCAACGTGCTGACCCCAGATTGGCAATCTTAACATTCCAGGATTTGTGCATTCCGAACTACGGCTGTTTACATGAGGGACATTTTCAAAGTAACCCTAATCCATGCTACAAAGGAGCCAGTAGATGCTTTGCCGCTGTCCCCACCTTATCCTACAGTTTTCAAGTCTACCCAAGTGTTTGTTCCGCGTTTACAGCCTATCCCTATCTCAGAAAGAAAATTTCGGATTTCACAACGTTACCTGCCTGTGACCAATCATGCAGATGTTCTTCTACCAGAAGGGTTTCCTTTAGGTCTTATGGCACTTCAAAGGAGGAACAATTTTACAGGGAGTGTCCCTGTTGTATCTTTGCAACCATTGGCCTAGAGCATCTCAAATTTCTACCATCGCAATAGCTCTTATGTGTCTAGTGGTTCGTCAGATTTGGTGTTTTCCCCACCTTGTAAATGGCCTATTATGCGAGGGACACAACTTAGTAGTCTATCGCCATATAATGCCCCATATCTTTGAAACCAAGCTACCCTGGGCCAGTTTTGCAGTGCGATTACATCATCCTTACATGCACACACCCCCATAGTTTTGCATTCGTCTCCACTTTATCAGCCGAACCCCGGCAGTTTAACTGAGGGACACTGGGAGGGTGGCCAGTTATTTTGCCGAATGTGTACCTCAGTGTCCCTCTCAAAATTAGTTGAGGTCATGTGGTTATACAGACCAAACTAGGGTGGCAGGTAGAGGTGGAGTTACTCGATTGATTTCCTCTAATGTGGTTAGGTTTCCTAATTTGTGATGGTCTATGGCACATATAATGCGCCATATCTTTGTAACCAAGCTACCCTGGGCTTCCAATTTTGCAGTACCATTACACCATCCTTAAAAGCACCCAAGTCCACCGTTTGGCATTCGTCCCCACTTTATCAGCCAAACCCCGGCAGTTTAACTGAGGGACACTCTCAGAGGGGAGGGGACGACTCTGGACAGGATTTGTATGTTAAAACATGTATATCAATATCATGCCACCACATCCACTCTCACAGGTTTTATGCAGCAGAGATCACTTTGGCACTAAATTACCTGCATAGTCTGAACGTTCTCTACCGTGACCTCAAGACCGAGAACATCCTGCTGAGTGCCACTGGACATATTATGCTTACTGACTTCGGACTCTGCGAGGAGAACCTGAAGTTTGGAGAGACAACAGCAACTGTTTGTGGAACACCAGAATACATGGCTCCCGAGATGGTCATGAAGCATAATTACGGGTGGCCAGTCGATTGGTGGTGTCTGGGGATAGTGATATTTGAAATGCTGTGTGGATCACACCCTTTTTATGACTGGAGTGGGTCCACGCGTACGAACATTTTGAATAAGCCTCTGTTGATCCCTTTGCACATTAGTGGATGTGCTCGTGACCTCCTGAAGGGGTTACTTAGGAGGGAGGCAACCCAGCGGCTGGGCTCAGTCACTTCAGAAGCGAAGGACATCACTGGGCACGCATTCTTTAAAAGCATTAATTGGGATGATCTCTACCACAAACGTATCGAACCTCCTTTCAAACCAAATGTGAGTGGTGATCTTGACCTGAAACAGTTTGACCCGGAGTTCACAACACGGGAGTTCACTCCCGAAACAATCAGTGTGACTGATTACACGGATGACGCATTTGCTGGTTTCTCTTACCTTCCTCCGTACAAAGTTTAACTCTTAAGGTGTTTACATGTGGTCTGATATGATTTCAATGCATCAATTGGTATATTCATTGTTGTGTGTTTTGATTTGGGGATAGGAGTGTCCCTTTTTATAATTGGTCCAGTACCCGAAATGGCATTATATCTTGAGTGCTAAAGTTCAGTGCACACTTACGGCTGATTTACAAATACGTCACTAAGCTGTGTCCCTCGCATAATAGACTGGGGCCCCATTCACAAGGTGAGGATAAACACCAAATCTGATGAGCCAGTAGACACATTACAGATGTTGCCGTGGTAGACATCCCCTCATAGCCCATAAGGTGTCCAGTAACGAGCTTTGTACGTTATCCTGCGTAGCAAGGTCCTGATCCTAGTGTGTGTGGGTAGGTAGGTGGGTGTGTTATTGACTCTGGTTACTGGCCCACATGAAAGGTATGATATTGAAACTTGGTTTGTGCATAGCCAACTCGTTGCTTGATGTGTGTACCAAATTGGGTGGAGAGTGGGCGTGGCTAAGCGGGTATGTGAGTAGGAGCGTTTTCCCATAATTCGAGCCTCTCTGTAGGTGACAGGCATCAACCGTTGCATTCCAGTTTTGGTGTGCATGGTCATTGGTCCTTCCCCTAGGAGAGTACCAACTCTGGTGTGCATAGTCCATAAGGTGTCCAGCAACGAGCTTTGTACGTTATCCTGCGTAGCAAGGTCCTGATCCTAGTGTGTGTGGGTAGGTAAGTAGGTGTGTTATCGCCTCTGGTTACTGGCCCACATGAAAGATATGATACTGAAACTTGGTTTGTGCATAGCCAACTCGTTGGGCCGTCTCTATTCGGTGGACTGGACTCGGGACTGGACTCGGGACTGGACTGTGGGACTGGACTCACAGAAAGTTGCGCTCATCATTTTGAAGCATCAAAACACTACTACATACTTACATGACATGAATGGCATTTGGGGTAGCCGACCATGACTCGATATCAGCCGTTCCATCAGCCCTTTCTGTCAGAGCGCGTGCGCCAACGATGCACTGAACCGGCTCGTTCCCAGACTGAAATGGTCTGGGGACAAGAACAATGAATAATTATAGGCCGACTTCGTTTCGGGGCGAATTCGTGATCTGACGACGACTTCGAGGAACACATGGCGGTCATTGCTAGCAAACTCTCGTATACCAAGTGGTACAACCATTTCGCAGCTTCTTGAACTGTTTCTAGGCATGCTGCTGCCAAGTTTGCTCACGTATAGTAAGGCATGGCTGAATGAATTGGTCAAATCCGGAGAGATTACGGAAAAGTGTAATTGATACACGGAAGCTACCTCGCGGTTGCGATGTGAGTTAGCTTAGTCCAGCGTTTGTTTGTGTCATCCACAGATGAAACTGCGAGGATGTGACCGCTTCTTTGTACGCATAGTAGATGGGTAGTTCGGGGCAAAACAAAGTAGCCTCCATCCGCTTTTGAATCTTGTGCTAGGACTGTGAAAATCGCGGAGCGAGGGTAGAGATGACGACGGTGAAGGCCGACACGGAGCTCTTGTAGCTGTTGCTGGAGTCTCTTTTGGTGTTCTGGAGGTAGGTACCTATGTGTATTCAACGATTTTATTTTGGGAAATCTGCTGTAGTCTACTGTAGCGTTTAAGGCACCTGAAAAGCACCTTCACAACACCCTTGAAAAGGCTTCTTTTGTCAGTTCTGAAGAAACGTAACTTTGTTTCAAGTTTCCCAAAATAAAATCTTGAAGATGACATCGTGCTAAGCCTCGATGGAGAGTTTGAAGCTCCTAGGTGCCTTAAGGCATCTCCGTATTTGTGTGAGAAGTACCTGCAATAACCGCTTTGTCAGCGCGTATTGAGCACCACGTGATTAGTGGGCGTGGTCAACTATGAAGCCATATGAATTCACAAGGGTGGAGCTTTACTTCAGTGCAGACTGAAAGTCTGTGCCACTTTCATGTGCTGAGATATCGTGTGATGAAGAAGACCGAAATTTAATTCAAAATACAATCCAGCCATGCCTTAACAGTGCAGAGTGGCTGGCACTTCCGTTCCTGCTTTCCGCCTGCCTGTGCTGTAGAGCTGGTTTTGCATGGTAGGACCACGGCAGGCTGTCTACACGGTGACAGCTGTGTTGGTACACCTCGCGTACTTGGTAAGCTATTAGCTATAATAGTGCTGTTCCGCAATTTCCTGTTTTCTGGCCTTCAGAAATGACGAGCGCAACTTTCTGTGAGTCCAGTCCCACAGTCCAGTCCCGAGTCCAGTCCCGAGTCCAGTCCACCGAATAGAGACGGCCAACTCGTTGCTTGATGTGTGTACCAAGTTAGGTGGAGAGTGGGCGTGGCCAAGCGGGTATGTGAGAAGGAGCGTTTCCCCCTAATTCGAGCCTCTCTTTAGGTGACAGGCGTTGACCGTTGCATTCAAGTTTTGGTGTAAATGGTCATAGGTCCTTCCCCAAGGAGAGTCTCAACTCTGGAGTGCATAGCTCATAAGGTGTTGAGTAACGAGCTTCATACGTTACCCTGCGTAGCAAGGTCCTACTCTTAGTGTATGTGGGTTGGGACCTTGCTAGGTGGGTGTGTTTGGATGCTCGTTGCTGCTTAGGGTGAGGGTTAGGGCCCTGGTACGTGGCCAGTATTGGCCACATTTTGTTAGGCCACATTCTCGGCTCGTAGTCCGCCACTTTTCCCAAACCTCGAGGCCACACTTGGGGTTTTGCCACAGGCCAGTCGATCTGTAGCTCACAATTTGTAATGATGTATAGGCCGCTTGTATTCTTAGACCACGATCGAGGGTGGGCCGTTGTTATGGCCGGGGTTGGGTTTGCGGGCCTGTGGGCCACTATTAGTGCCGGAGTTGAGTTTGCCGCCCTGTAGGCCGCTATTAGTGCCGGGATTGACCCACCCTTCCTAATTCAGCTCTGCCCTCGTGCTTTGTTGACATTGGTTATTAACACGTCACCTAATCATGCCCTCACCACACCCTAATTACCCTGCCGTTGCTAACCCCCCAATTAGTGCCCACTACCAGACTTAACTCCCAACCCTCCTAATTGAGCTCTGCAAATAGTTAGTCACTAGATACAACTACGCCAATCAGACGTGCAATCCGTCAGTACATCCATGCAACCGACGTAGAATGTTACCGGTTGAAGGACAATTCAATCCTCAAAAGGACACTCCCATCTATCGCTGTAAGGGGTTATGGGACACCCCAAAGAGGGACGCTCTGATCGAAAGAGGGACCCCTTCAAACCCAAAAGGGACTGGTACATCCCACGATGACATGCAACCGAAGTTGAATGTTACCAGTTGAGGGACAGTTCAATCCTCAAAGGGACACTCCCCAACTCATCGGTCGCTTTAAGGGGACACCGCAGAGAGGGACGCTCTGATCGAAAGAGGGACCGCCTCAAGCCCAAAAGGGACTGGTACCAGGGACACTTGACCCACGAGGGACGACTGGGGCCGACGGGGACGCAGAAAAGGGACAACCGGGGTCCAAAAGGGACTGTTTTTAGGGACGACCCGTGGCCCTAACCCTTGACTATATCTTACTCTGACCCAAAGTCGCTAACCCCACTAACCCCAATGGCTTCTACACCTCCCCCCTTTCATCCCCCGCAGTTCAAACTTGGCACACGGGAGGACACACCTCTTGGCTACCTAACCCCGAAGGATAATCACCAAACCCCACTGTGGATCACGAACCCCAAGGGGTTAAGTAGCACGTCCTCGAGATTCCTATTTTGTGATGGTCTACGGCACATAAAATGCCCCGTATCATTGAAACCGAGATACCCTGGGCTTCCAGTTTTGCAGTACCATTACATCATCCTTAAGAGCACCCAACCCCACAGTTTGGTGCTCGTCCCCGCTTTATCAGCCGAACCCCGGCTGTTTAACTGAGGGACTCTGCGAGGGACGCTGACTCAGATCACCTCCATTTTAACAGAACTGATTCATCACTGCATGCTGACACCAGATTGGCAATCTTAACATTCCAGCGTTTGTGCATTCCGAACCCCGGCTGTTTTCGTGAGGGACATTTTCAACCTAAAAGCCCCGATTCAACCAAAATGGTGCGTCACGACTTGCTGATCCAAGATTTGGCAATCATTCCTTTCTGCGATGCTTAGATTCGGGGTAACTAGCTATAAACGGAGGGACATTTCAACAAAATGCCACCCCACTATTTGAAAAATGGGTCCTGAATGACTGACACAGCAATCTCTATGCACCGACAGTGGTTCACCTTGCCATTGGCCTAAGCTCGCTATTTCTGGGGTAAATTTTGTCCAACGGATGCTTTTCACCTCTCCTGACCCTAGTCCAAGCTACAAAGCAGCCAGTAGATGCTTTGCCGCTGTCCCCACCCAATCCCACAGTTTTCAAGTCTATCCCAGCTTTCGTTCCGGGTTTACAGCCTATCCCCATCTCTGAAAGAAAATTTTGGATTTCGCAACGTTGCAAGCCTGTGACCAATCCGACGGATTTTCTGCTCCCAGAAGGGTTTACTTTCGGTCTTATGGCACTTCAAAGGAGGGACAATGTCACACGGAGTGTCCCTCTCGTATCTTTGCAACCACTGACCTAGAGGATCTCAAATTTCTATCATCGCAATAGATCTTATGTATCTACTGGCTCGTCAGATTTGGTGTTTATCCCCACATTGTAAATGGAGCCCCAGCCTATTATGCGAGGGACACAACTTAGTGGCATAAATATGATGGTTTGTGGCCATATAATGCCCCGTATCTTTGTAACCAAGCTACACTGGGCTTCCAGTTTTGCAGTGCGATTACATTATCTTTACATGCACCCAACCACATAATTTGGTATTCGTCTCCACTTAATCAGCCAAACCCCGGCAATTTAATTGAGGGACTCTGGGAGGGACACTGCCCCATTTTAATACAACTGGTTCACCTCATTGTGCTGACCCCAGAATGGCAATCTTAACATTCCTGGGTTTGTACATTCCGAACCCCGGCTGTTTAAGTGAGGGACATTTTCAAAGTAGCCCTAATCCATGTTACAAAGGAGCCAGTAGATGCTTTGCCACCGTCCCAACCCAATCCCACAGTTTTCAAGTCTATACGAGTTTTCGTTCCGGGTTTACAGCCTATCCCCATCTCTGAAAGAAAATTTCGGATTTCGCAATGTTACTTCCATGTGACCATTCCTGCAAATTTTCTTCCACCAGATGGGTTTCCTTTAGGTCTTATGGCACTTCAAAGGAGGGACAATTTCACGCGGAGTGTCCCTCTCGCATCTTTGCTACCATTGGTCTATAGGATCTCAAATTTCAACCATCACAATAGCTCTTATGTGTCTACTGGCTCGTCAGATTTGGTGTTTATTCCCACCTTGTAAATGGAGTCCCAGCCTATTATGCGAGGGACACAACTTAGTGGCATAATTGTGATGGTCTATGGCCATATAATGCCCAGTATCTTTGTAACCAAGCTACCAGTTTTGCAGTGAAATTACATCATACTTACATACACCCAACCCCATAGCTTGGCATTCGTCATCACTTTATCAGCCGAACCCCGGCAGTTTAACTGAGGGACTCTGGGAGGGACACTGACTCAGATGAACCCCATTTTACTAGAACTGGTTCACCTCCACGTGCTGACCCCAGATTGGCAATCTTAACATTCCAGGGTTTGTGCATTCCGAACCCCGGCTGTCTAAGTGAGGGACATATTCAAAGTAGCCCTAATCCATGCTACAAAGGAGCCAGTAGATGCATTCCCACCGTCCCAACCCAATCCTACAGTTTTCAAGTCTATACGAGTGTTCGTTTCGGGTTTACAGCCTATCCCCATCTCAGAAAGAAAATTTCGGATTTCGCAACGTTACCTGCCTATGACCAATCCTGCACATTTTCTGCTCCCAAAAGGGTTTCCTTTAGGTCTTATGGCACTTCAAAGGAGGGACAATTTCACACGGAGTGTCCCTCTCGTATCTTTGCTACCATTGGTCTATAGGATCTCAAATTTCAACCATCGCAATAGCTCTTATGTGTCTACTGGCTCGTCAGATTTGGTGTTTATTCCCACCTTGTAAATGGAGTCCCAGCCTATTATGCGAGGGACACAACTTAGTGGCATAGTTGTGATGGTCTATGGCCATATAATGCCCCGTATCTTTGTAACCAAGCTACTAGTTTTGCAGTGCGATTACATCATACTTACATGCTCCCAACCCCATAGTTTGGCATTCGTCATCACTTTATGAGCCGAACCCCGGCAGTTTAACTGAGGGATTCTGGGAGGGACACTGACTCAGATCAACCCCATTTTACTAGAACTGGTTCACCTCAACGTGCTGACCCCAGATTGGCAATCTTAACATTCCAGGATTTGTGCATTCCGAACTACGGCTGTTTACATGAGGGACATTTTCAAAGTAACCCTAATCCATGCTACAAAGGAGCCAGTAGATGCTTTGCCGCTGTCCCCACCTTATCCTACAGTTTTCAAGTCTACCCAAGTGTTTGTTCCGCGTTTACAGCCTATCCCTATCTCAGAAAGAAAATTTCGGATTTCACAACGTTACCTGCCTGTGACCAATCATGCAGATGTTCTTCTACCAGAAGGGTTTCCTTTAGGTCTTATGGCACTTCAAAGGAGGAACAATTTTACAGGGAGTGTCCCTGTTGTATCTTTGCAACCATTGGCCTAGAGCATCTCAAATTTCTACCATCGCAATAGCTCTTATGTGTCTAGTGGTTCGTCAGATTTGGTGTTTTCCCCACCTTGTAAATGGCCTATTATGCGAGGGACACAACTTAGTAGTCTATCGCCATATAATGCCCCATATCTTTGAAACCAAGCTACCCTGGGCCAGTTTTGCAGTGCGATTACATCATCCTTACATGCACACACCCCCATAGTTTTGCATTCGTCTCCACTTTATCAGCCGAACCCCGGCAGTTTAACTGAGGGACACTGGGAGGGTGGCCAGTTATTTTGCCGAATGTGTACCTCAGTGTCCCTCTCAAAATTAGTTGAGGTCATGTGGTTATACAGACCAAACTAGGGTGGCAGGTAGAGGTGGAGTTACTCGATTGATTTCCTCTAATGTGGTTAGGTTTCCTAATTTGTGATGGTCTATGGCACATATAATGCGCCATATCTTTGTAACCAAGCTACCCTGGGCTTCCAATTTTGCAGTACCATTACACCATCCTTAAAAGCACCCAAGTCCACCGTTTGGCATTCGTCCCCACTTTATCAGCCAAACCCCGGCAGTTTAACTGAGGGACACTCTCAGAGGGGAGGGGACGACTCTGGACAGGATTTGTATGTTAAAACATGTATATCAATATCATGCCACCACATCCACTCTCACAGGTTTTATGCAGCAGAGATCACTTTGGCACTAAATTACCTGCATAGTCTGAACGTTCTCTACCGTGACCTCAAGACCGAGAACATCCTGCTGAGTGCCACTGGACATATTATGCTTACTGACTTCGGACTCTGCGAGGAGAACCTGAAGTTTGGAGAGACAACAGCAACTGTTTGTGGAACACCAGAATACATGGCTCCCGAGATGGTCATGAAGCATAATTACGGGTGGCCAGTCGATTGGTGGTGTCTGGGGATAGTGATATTTGAAATGCTGTGTGGATCACACCCTTTTTATGACTGGAGTGGGTCCACGCGTACGAACATTTTGAATAAGCCTCTGTTGATCCCTTTGCACATTAGTGGATGTGCTCGTGACCTCCTGAAGGGGTTACTTAGGAGGGAGGCAACCCAGCGGCTGGGCTCAGTCACTTCAGAAGCGAAGGACATCACTGGGCACGCATTCTTTAAAAGCATTAATTGGGATGATCTCTACCACAAACGTATCGAACCTCCTTTCAAACCAAATGTGAGTGGTGATCTTGACCTGAAACAGTTTGACCCGGAGTTCACAACACGGGAGTTCACTCCCGAAACAATCAGTGTGACTGATTACACGGATGACGCATTTGCTGGTTTCTCTTACCTTCCTCCGTACAAAGTTTAACTCTTAAGGTGTTTACATGTGGTCTGATATGATTTCAATGCATCAATTGGTATATTCATTGTTGTGTGTTTTGATTTGGGGATAGGAGTGTCCCTTTTTATAATTGGTCCAGTACCCGAAATGGCATTATATCTTGAGTGCTAAAGTTCAGTGCACACTTACGGCTGATTTACAAATACGTCACTAAGCTGTGTCCCTCGCATAATAGACTGGGGCCCCATTCACAAGGTGAGGATAAACACCAAATCTGATGAGCCAGTAGACACATTACAGATGTTGCCGTGGTAGACATCCCCTCATAGCCCATAAGGTGTCCAGTAACGAGCTTTGTACGTTATCCTGCGTAGCAAGGTCCTGATCCTAGTGTGTGTGGGTAGGTAGGTGGGTGTGTTATTGACTCTGGTTACTGGCCCACATGAAAGGTATGATATTGAAACTTGGTTTGTGCATAGCCAACTCGTTGCTTGATGTGTGTACCAAATTGGGTGGAGAGTGGGCGTGGCTAAGCGGGTATGTGAGTAGGAGCGTTTTCCCATAATTCGAGCCTCTCTGTAGGTGACAGGCATCAACCGTTGCATTCCAGTTTTGGTGTGCATGGTCATTGGTCCTTCCCCTAGGAGAGTACCAACTCTGGTGTGCATAGTCCATAAGGTGTCCAGCAACGAGCTTTGTACGTTATCCTGCGTAGCAAGGTCCTGATCCTAGTGTGTGTGGGTAGGTAAGTAGGTGTGTTATCGCCTCTGGTTACTGGCCCACATGAAAGATATGATACTGAAACTTGGTTTGTGCATAGCCAACTCGTTGGGCCGTCTCTATTCGGTGGACTGGACTCGGGACTGGACTCGGGACTGGACTGTGGGACTGGACTCACAGAAAGTTGCGCTCATCATTTTGAAGCATCAAAACACTACTACATACTTACATGACATGAATGGCATTTGGGGTAGCCGACCATGACTCGATATCAGCCGTTCCATCAGCCCTTTCTGTCAGAGCGCGTGCGCCAACGATGCACTGAACCGGCTCGTTCCCAGACTGAAATGGTCTGGGGACAAGAACAATGAATAATTATAGGCCGACTTCGTTTCGGGGCGAATTCGTGATCTGACGACGACTTCGAGGAACACATGGCGGTCATTGCTAGCAAACTCTCGTATACCAAGTGGTACAACCATTTCGCAGCTTCTTGAACTGTTTCTAGGCATGCTGCTGCCAAGTTTGCTCACGTATAGTAAGGCATGGCTGAATGAATTGGTCAAATCCGGAGAGATTACGGAAAAGTGTAATTGATACACGGAAGCTACCTCGCGGTTGCGATGTGAGTTAGCTTAGTCCAGCGTTTGTTTGTGTCATCCACAGATGAAACTGCGAGGATGTGACCGCTTCTTTGTACGCATAGTAGATGGGTAGTTCGGGGCAAAACAAAGTAGCCTCCATCCGCTTTTGAATCTTGTGCTAGGACTGTGAAAATCGCGGAGCGAGGGTAGAGATGACGACGGTGAAGGCCGACACGGAGCTCTTGTAGCTGTTGCTGGAGTCTCTTTTGGTGTTCTGGAGGTAGGTACCTATGTGTATTCAACGATTTTATTTTGGGAAATCTGCTGTAGTCTACTGTAGCGTTTAAGGCACCTGAAAAGCACCTTCACAACACCCTTGAAAAGGCTTCTTTTGTCAGTTCTGAAGAAACGTAACTTTGTTTCAAGTTTCCCAAAATAAAATCTTGAAGATGACATCGTGCTAAGCCTCGATGGAGAGTTTGAAGCTCCTAGGTGCCTTAAGGCATCTCCGTATTTGTGTGAGAAGTACCTGCAATAACCGCTTTGTCAGCGCGTATTGAGCACCACGTGATTAGTGGGCGTGGTCAACTATGAAGCCATATGAATTCACAAGGGTGGAGCTTTACTTCAGTGCAGACTGAAAGTCTGTGCCACTTTCATGTGCTGAGATATCGTGTGATGAAGAAGACCGAAATTTAATTCAAAATACAATCCAGCCATGCCTTAACAGTGCAGAGTGGCTGGCACTTCCGTTCCTGCTTTCCGCCTGCCTGTGCTGTAGAGCTGGTTTTGCATGGTAGGACCACGGCAGGCTGTCTACACGGTGACAGCTGTGTTGGTACACCTCGCGTACTTGGTAAGCTATTAGCTATAATAGTGCTGTTCCGCAATTTCCTGTTTTCTGGCCTTCAGAAATGACGAGCGCAACTTTCTGTGAGTCCAGTCCCACAGTCCAGTCCCGAGTCCAGTCCCGAGTCCAGTCCACCGAATAGAGACGGCCAACTCGTTGCTTGATGTGTGTACCAAGTTAGGTGGAGAGTGGGCGTGGCCAAGCGGGTATGTGAGAAGGAGCGTTTCCCCCTAATTCGAGCCTCTCTTTAGGTGACAGGCGTTGACCGTTGCATTCAAGTTTTGGTGTAAATGGTCATAGGTCCTTCCCCAAGGAGAGTCTCAACTCTGGAGTGCATAGCTCATAAGGTGTTGAGTAACGAGCTTCATACGTTACCCTGCGTAGCAAGGTCCTACTCTTAGTGTATGTGGGTTGGGACCTTGCTAGGTGGGTGTGTTTGGATGCTCGTTGCTGCTTAGGGTGAGGGTTAGGGCCCTGGTACGTGGCCAGTATTGGCCACATTTTGTTAGGCCACATTCTCGGCTCGTAGTCCGCCACTTTTCCCAAACCTCGAGGCCACACTTGGGGTTTTGCCACAGGCCAGTCGATCTGTAGCTCACAATTTGTAATGATGTATAGGCCGCTTGTATTCTTAGACCACGATCGAGGGTGGGCCGTTGTTATGGCCGGGGTTGGGTTTGCGGGCCTGTGGGCCACTATTAGTGCCGGAGTTGAGTTTGCCGCCCTGTAGGCCGCTATTAGTGCCGGGATTGACCCACCCTTCCTAATTCAGCTCTGCCCTCGTGCTTTGTTGACATTGGTTATTAACACGTCACCTAATCATGCCCTCACCACACCCTAATTACCCTGCCGTTGCTAACCCCCCAATTAGTGCCCACTACCAGACTTAACTCCCAACCCTCCTAATTGAGCTCTGCAAATAGTTAGTCACTAGATACAACTACGCCAATCAGACGTGCAATCCGTCAGTACATCCATGCAACCGACGTAGAATGTTACCGGTTGAAGGACAATTCAATCCTCAAAAGGACACTCCCATCTATCGCTGTAAGGGGTTATGGGACACCCCAAAGAGGGACGCTCTGATCGAAAGAGGGACCCCTTCAAACCCAAAAGGGACTGGTACATCCCACGATGACATGCAACCGAAGTTGAATGTTACCAGTTGAGGGACAGTTCAATCCTCAAAGGGACACTCCCCAACTCATCGGTCGCTTTAAGGGGACACCGCAGAGAGGGACGCTCTGATCGAAAGAGGGACCGCCTCAAGCCCAAAAGGGACTGGTACCAGGGACACTTGACCCACGAGGGACGACTGGGGCCGACGGGGACGCAGAAAAGGGACAACCGGGGTCCAAAAGGGACTGTTTTTAGGGACGACCCGTGGCCCTAACCCTAACCCCAACCCCAACCCCAACCCCAACCCCAACCCCAACCCCAACCCCAACCCTAACAATAACTTAAAGCTAACCCTAACCCTAACCCTAACCCTAACAACCCTGACAATAACTTAAAGCTAACCCTAGCAACCCTGACAATAACTTAAAGCTAACCCTAGCAACCCTGACAATAACTTAAAGCTAACCCTAGCAACCCTGACAATAACTTAAAGCTAACCCTAGCAACCCTGACAATAACTTAAAGCTAACCCTAGCAACCCTGACAATAACTTAAAGCTAACCCTAGCAACCCTGACAATAACTTAAAGCTAACCCTAGCAACCCTGACAATAACTTAAAGCTAACCCTAGCAACCCTGACAATAACTTAAAGCTAACCCTAGCAACCCTGACAATAACTTAAAGCTAACCCTAGCAACCCTGACAATAACTTAAAGCTAACCCTAGCAACCCTGACAATAACTTAAAGCTAACCCTAGCAACCCTGACAATAACTTTAAAGCTAACACTAGCTACCCTGACAATTATTGGCTAGGAATAAAAGAAATCTCGACCATGGCCTTGAACTTGCGACCTACAGTTTACTAGTTCCACTCCTAGTCAACTACACCACATACCCACCACCCACCCTATGCAACAATAACTTGCTATTTGAACCTCAAGCTAGGTAGCAGATGTCAGCAAAAACCCTTTCCTGTGATGTTTTGATGCTGTTTCCTGCTTGCTGAAAGGGTTCTCTTGCATATATACCATGACTTTGTGTTAGCTTGTTAACCCATTGCACCCCGTAGCAGCCAAATGAGCCCGGAGGATACCCATAAGCCCACGAGAATTTATATAAGGTGTTTGATATTAGGCATTAATACTTTGTACATGTTCTTCTGCTTCTTACTACTTCTTTAACCCTTTAGGGCCCATAGCGCCAAAAGGCGCATAATTAGCGTCTTTTCACACTATGGCTTCTCACTTCGCGGTGACGGACAGCCTTCGACTAGCACTGCTCCTGGAGTCTTGTCAGTAGTCCCCCTCTGTATAACTACAGAATTAAGGGCGCCAAGCGTCTGGGCTGGCAGCTGGTACAGGCAGAAACAAGGCCGCCATTGTAAGTTGATCGAACGGTAAGCTAAAAAGCCTTATCTCGCCGTCAGTATACGCTTACTTGCAATAACGCTCCTGCTTTGACTTACTGTTGGTCTGCCCTCTCCAGCAATAAAGTAAGTAGCGATGGTCCTCCGCGTACGGCAAGACAACAGTCGAGTTTTAGCAGCTGGTCGAACGGCGCGATAACCAGACAGCTAGCTCAGTTATCGGCTCCACCCAGTGCCTCCGCCCCTTCCTGCCTTGGTCAACGGTGAGTGTAATCATTGCTGTTAACAGCCAGGGGCACCCTCCCGAGTTTTGTTGGACGCTGCGCGCCCTGGGCAACGCTCAACACTGCATGCAGATGCCATTTTATGCTGTGGGGGAGATTTCAATATATTTTGGACCCTAAAGAGTTAAGCTGTTTGCAGTAGTAGGTAATGAGTTAACCCTTTGCCCCCGAGGCGCATGTGCAGAAATCAATCGCGTGGCTACACAAACGCTAATTAAAAATGGCGATTTTTGTGTTGTATCGATTCATTGGCATTGTATCTTGTAAAATAGCTGAGTTCAGGTATTGATAGTTATACTTATTTGGCTTGAAAACAAACCTGCTTCGTTCCTGAAGTAGTCCCGCGACTTGACAGTGAGGCCTGGGAAAGACACAACGGTGGAAACGCGGGTTGTCGCTGAGCTCTCGAGAATGACGGCAAAACCACGGCAGAGGTTGGCTGACTGGCCCAGCAACGGTAGGTTACCAGTGTGGGTGAGCTAACTGGCTAGTACAAACTCGATACAACAACTTGCTCGTAGGATATAAGCTGTAAATTGCCGTCACTAAGTGCAAATCGATCGACAAGTAAACTTCTAACGCGATTTGTGGGGAAAGTCCCTATGGCAAGCCACAGCTAATTATGCTTCGCTCGACTTCCTGTGACACGTAAATCACTTATCTAAAGTCCGATCGCGTAGCTATGGCGATAAATAGCCGGAATCCAGTTACGGACGCATACGGGCGCTCTCGGGGTTTTAGCACGTGAAAAATTCGGGCGCATACGGGCGCTATCGGGTTGAAAGGGTTAATTAAAGAATGTCCAGAGCTACATACTTGAAAGGCAACCTTCAGTTGAAGGCTGTGTATCAATGCATCCCGGGATGGCGATCGATGCATCTCAGGGTGCTGACGATGCATTCCGGGATGGCGCATACATCCATGGATGGCAGTTGATGCATTCCGTGATGGCGATCGATGCATCCCAGGATTGCATCGATGTATCCTGGGATGTTGATCAATCATCAATGCATACCTGGATGGTGAATGATGCATCCCGCGATATCGACCACTGATAGCGATCGATCCATCAAGGGATGGCGATTAATGCATCCCGGGATGGCGATCGATGCATCCCGGGATGGCGATCGATGTATCCTGGGATGTTGATCAATCATCCCGAGATGACCATCGATGCATCCCAGGATAGAGATCGATGCATCACACAAGGTGTGACCACTGTACTTTAAGTTTGAGGTGACATCTTAGCCGTACACCATGAACCTCATACTTGAAGGATGCATCCCGGGATGCATCCAGGGAAGGCGTTCGCAGCATCCCTGGAAAGCGATCTATGGGATGGCGATCGATGATTCCCTGGATTGAGATCGATACACCCCGGGATAGCGTCCTGGATGGCAATCGCTGCATCCGGATATAGCAACTGATGCATCCCGGGATGGCGATTGATGCATCCCAGGAAGGCATCCCGGATGGCGATCGATGCGATAGCGATCGATACACCCTGGAAGGCGTCGCAGCATCCCTGGATGGCTTCCCAATTGATGCTTGCCGGGATGGTGGTCATGCATCCGGCATGGCTATCATTGCATCTCGGGATGGAGATCGATGCTTCCCGGGATGGGGATGGATGCATCCCGGGATGGCGATCGATGCATCGCGGGAAGGCGATTGCAGCATCCCTGGAAGGCAATCGATGCATCCCAGGATGGCGATCGATGCATCCCGGGATTGTGATCATGCATCTCGGTATGGCTATTATTGCATCCCGGGATGGAGATCGATGCAACCCGGGATGGCGATCGATGCATCCCGGGATTGTGATCATGCATCTCGGGATGGCTATTATTGCATCCCGGGATGGAGGTCAATGCAACCGGGATGGCGATCGATGCATCCCGGGATGGCGAGCGCAGCATCCCTGGATGGCGATCGATGCATCCTGATCGATGCATCCCGGGATGGCGATCGATGAATCCCAGGATGGCGATCGAAGTATCCCAGGATGGTGATCAATGCATCCCAGGATGGCGATCGATGCATCCCGGGGTGGCGATCAATGCACCCGGTATGGCGACCACAGCATCCCTGGATGGCGAGCAATGCATCCTGGGATGGCGATGAACGCATCCCGGGAAGGCAATCGCAGCATCCCTGGACGGTGATCGATGCATCCTAGGATGACAATCGCAGCATCCCTGACAGCATCCCGGGTTGGCGATCGTTGAACCCGGTATGGCGATCTCAGTATCCTTGGAAGGAGAGCAATGCATCAATGGATGCATCCCAGGAAGGCAATCGCAGCATTCCTGGATGGTGAACACCATCCCGGGATGCATCGATCGCCATCCAGGGATGCTGCAATCGCCATCCCGGGATGCATCGGTCGCCATCCCGGGATACATCGATCGTCATCCCGAGATACATCGATCTCCATCCTGGGATGCATCGATCTCCATCCGGGATGCAATGATACAGTAGCCATCTTGGGATTCATGATCACAATCCCGGGATGCATCGCATCGATCGCCATCTAGGGATGCTGCGATCGCCATCGCGGGGTGTATCGATCGCCGAGGCCGAGGCCGAGTCCAAGGCCGAGTCCAACCAATGCTGAGTTGAGTCCAAGGCTGAGTCCAAGGTTGAGTTCAAGGCTGAGTCCAAGGCTGAGTCCAAGGCTGAGTCCAGGGCTGAGTCCAAGGCTGAGTCCAGGGCTGAGTCCAGGGCTGAGTCCAAGGTTGAGTCCAAGGCTGGTGATCATGCATCCCGGCCGGGATTGCTATCACTGCATCCTGGGATGGAGATACATACATGCATCTCGGGATGACGATCGATGCACCGATTGTGGTGATCGATACGTCCCGATCGCAGCATCCGTGGATGGCGATCGATGCATCCAGGGATGGCGATCGATGCATCCAGGGATGGTGGTCATGCATCACGGGATGGCTATCATTGCATCCCTGCATGGAGATCGATGCATCCCGGGATGGCGATCGATGCATCCCGGGATGGAGATCGATGCATCCCGGGGTGGCGATCGATGCATCCCGGGATGGCGATCGATGCACCCGGGATGGCATGCGATCAATGCATCCCAGGATGGCGATCGCAGCATCCTGGGTGACGATTGTTGCATGCGGGGATAGCATCTCAGGATGGCGATCGAAGCATCCAGGGATCGCGATCAATGCACCCTGGGATGGCGATCGCACCATCCCTGGATGGCGATTGTTTCATCGTGGGATGGCGATCGATGCATCCCGGGATGGCATCCTGGGATGGCGATCGATACACTTCAGAATGGCGTTGCAGCATCCCTGGATGCCAATCGATGCATCCCAATCGATGCATCTCGGGATGGTGGTCATACATTCCGGGATAGCTATCATTGTATCCCGGCATGGAGATCGATGCATCCCATATGGCGATGGATACAATCCGGGATGGATCCCGGGAAGGCGTTCGCAGCATCCCTGGTAAGCGATCAATGCATCCTGGGATGGCGTTCGATGATTCCCGGGATTGAGATCGATACACCCCGGGATAGCGTCGCAGCATCCCTGAATGGCGATCGCTGCATCCCGGGATGGCGACCGATGCATCCCGTGATGGCGATCGATGCATCCCGGGAAGGCAATCGCAGCATCCCTGGATGGCATCCTGGGATGACGATCGCAGCATCCCGGGATGGCTTCCTGGGTTGGTGATCGATGCACCCAGAGATAGCGATCACAGCATCCCTGAATGGCGATCAAGGATCGCATCCCGGAATGGCAATCGATGCATCTCGGGATGTCGATCGACGCACCCGGGATGACGATTGCAGCATCCCTGCATGGATGGCGATCATTTCCTCCCAAGATGGCAATCGATGCATCCTGGGATGGTGATCGATGCATCCAGGGGTGGCGATCTATACAACATGGGATGGCGTCGCAGCTCCCAGGATCGCAATCGATGCATCCCAGGATGGCGATCGATGCATCCCCGGATGGTGATCATGCATCCCAGGATGGCTATCATTGCATCCCGGGATGGAGATCTTGAGATGACGATCGATGCATCTCGGGATGGCGATCGCAGTATCCCTGGATGGCGATCGATGCATCCCAGGATGGCTATCATTGCAACCCGGGATGGAGATCGATGCATCCCGGGATGGAGATTGATGCATCTCCGAATGACGATCGATGCATCCCGGGATGGCCATCGATGCGTCCCGGGATGGCGATCGCAGCATCCCGGGATAGCAGTCGATGCATCCCGGGTTGACGATCGATGCAACCGGGATGGCGATCACAGCATCCTTGGTTGACGATCAAGGATGGCGATCGATACATCCCGGGATAGCGATCGGTGCATCCCGGGATGGCAATCGACGCACGCAGGAAGACGATCGCAGCTTCCCTGGATGGCGATCATTTCATCCCGGGATGGCATCCCGGGATAGAGCTCTATGCATCACGGGATGGCGATCGCCGGGATGGCATTCCCGGGATGGGGATCAGGCATCCCGGGATGACGATCGATGCATCCATGGATGGCGATCCATGCATCCGTAGGTAGCGATCGAGATACACCACGGGATGGCGTCGCAGCATCCGTGGATGGCGATCGATGCATCCAGGGATGGTGATCATTAATCCCGGGTGTCTATCATTGCATCCTGGAATGGAGATCGATGCATCTCGGGATGGCATCCCGGGTTGGCGATCGATGCACCCCGGATGGCGATCAATGCATCCCGGTTGGCGATCAAGGATGGCGATCGATGCATCCCTGGATGGTCATTGCAACCCGGAATGGAGATCGATGCATCCCAGGATGGAGATCGATGCATCTCCGGATGACGATCGATGCATTCTGGGAAGGCCATCGATGCGTCCCGGTGTGATGGTGATCGCAGCATCCCGGGATGGCAATCGATGCATCCTGGGTTGACGATCGATGCAACCGGTTTGGCGATCACAGCATCCTTGGTTGGCGATCAAGGATGGCGATCGATACATCCCGGGATAGCGATCAGTTCATCCCGGGATGACAATCGACGCACCAGGGAAGACGATTCCAGCATCCCTGGATGGCGATCATTTCATCCCGGGATGGCATCCCGAGATAGAGCTCGATGCATCACGGGATGGCGATCGCCGGGATGGCATTCCCGGGATGGTGATCAGGCATCCCGGGATGGCGATCGATGCATCCCTGGATGGCGATCCATGCATCCGTAGGTGGCGATCGAGATACACCACGGGATGGCGTCGCAGCATCCGTGGATGGCGATCGATGCATCCAGGGATGGTGATCATCAATCCCGGGTGTCTATCATTGCATCCTGGGATGGAGACCAGGGATGGCGATCGTTGCACCCGGGGATGGCGATCGCAGCATCCCTGGATGGCGATCGTTTCGTCCTAGGATGGCGATCGAGGCATCCCGGGATGGCTATCATTGCAACCAGGGATGGAGATCGATGCATCCCCGGATGGTGGTCATCAATCCCGGGTGGCTATCATTGCATCCCGGGATGGAGATCGATGCATCTCGGGATGGCATCCCTGGTTGGCGATCGATGCACCCGGGATGGCGATCAAAGCATCCCGGTTGGCGATCAACGATGGCGATCGATGCATCCCGGGTGGCTATATATCATTGCTGCTCGGGATGGAGATGGATGCATCCCCGTATGGTGGTCATCAATCCCGGGTGGCTATCATTGCATCCCGGGGTGGAGATCGATGCATCTCGGGATGGCATCCCGGGTTGGCGATCGATGCACCCGGGATGGCGATCAATGAATCCCGGTTGGCGATCAAGGATGGCGATCGATGCATCCCGGGATGGCCATTGCAACCCGGGATGGAGATCGATGCATCCCGGGATGGAGAACGATGCATCTCCGGATGACGATCGATGCATCCCGGGAAGACGATCGATGCGTCCCGGGATGGTGATCGCAGCATCCCGGGATGGCAATCGATGCATCCTGGGTTGACGATCGATGCAACCGGGATGGCGATCACAGCATCCTTGGTTGGCGATCAAGGATGGCGATCGATACATCCCGGGATAGCGATCGATTCATCCCGGGATGACAATCGACGCACCAGGGAAGACGATCCCAGCATCCCTGGATGGCGATCATTTCATCCCGGGATGGCATCCCGAGATATATAGAGCTCGATGCATCACGGGATGGCAATAGCCCGGATGGCATTCCAGGGATGGTGATCAGGCATCCCGGGTAGCCTCGTGCCCAAGCCTTCAATCGCGGGGGGAAGGCCTGGTATACCCTGTTTGAGCATGTGTTTAATTTAAATGTGAATATTACGTCAATTTTAATTGTGACGTTTGCGAATGGGTTGGGCTTAACCGATGACGTTGGCGTAAACACACCCGCGTACGCGTGCATGAGAGCAATCAAAGGGCTCACAACAAGCACACCACAGCTCTTTCCACTGTCTACAAGTCCCTTCGTGTAGCTAGAGTCCATGAGGAAAGGGAGCGCTTGGTAGCACAGGCTCTTGCCATAGCCAGTAGGTAGCTAGCCACACGAACACGTCGCTGCCTTCGTACACAGCTCTCATGGAGGAGCGCTGCTCTTCTTTCACAGTCATCCGTGTCATTTTCAGCCTTAGCAAAGCATAGGTAAGAGCCTCAGACAAACTACTACCACCGGAACTTTTGCACGCCATTATTGCTACTCGTCGTTCATTGCGGTTCTTCTAGCAATGTAAACGTGGACGTCATTCGACGTCATCGTTTCACGGAAGAATACCGAGATATCCTATTTTCCAAGATTTTGGGGGAAATTAAGCGCATGCGCAAACAGTGTATACCAGGCCTTCCCCCCCGCGATTGAAGGCCTGGGTACGAGGCTAGCATCCCGGGATGGCGATCGATGCATCCCTGGATGGCGATCCATGCATCCGTAGATGGCGATCGAGATACACCACGGGATGGCGTCGCAGCATCCGTGGATGGTGATCGATGCATCCAGGGATGGTGATCATTAATCCCGGGTGTCTATCGTTGCATCTCGGGATGGCATCCAGGGATGGCGATCGTTGCACCCGGGGATGGCGATCGCAGCATCCCTGGATGGCGATCGTTTCGTCCTATATAGGATGGCGATCGAGGCATCCCGGGATGGCTATCATTGCAACCAGGGATGGAGATCGATGCATCCCCGGATGGTGGTCATCAATCCCGGGTGGCTATCATTGCATCCCGGGATGGAGATCGATGCATCTCGGGATGGCATCCCGGGTTGGCGATCGATGCACCCGGGATGGCGATCAAAGCATCCCGGTTGGCGATCAAGGATGGCAATCGATGCATCCCGGGCTGGCTATATTTCATTGCAACCCGGGATGGAGATCGATGCATCCCGGGATGGTGGTCATCAATCGCGGGTGGCTATCATTGCATCCCGGGTTGGAGATCGATGCATCTCGGGATGGCATCCCGGGTTGGCGATCGATGCACCCGGGATGGCGATCAAAGCATCCCGGTTGGCAATCAAGGATGGCGATCGATGCATCCCGGGATGGCTATATATCATTACAACCCGGGATGGAGATCAATGCATCCCGGGATGGAGAACGATGCATCTCCGGATGACGATCGATGCATCCCGGGAAGGCGATCGATGCGTCCCGGGATGGTGATCGCAGCATCCCGGGATGGCAATCGATGCATCCTGGGTTGACGATCGATGCAACCGGGATGGCGATCACAGCTTCCTTGATTGGCGATCAAGGATGGCGATCGATACATCCCGGGATAGCGATCGGTTCATCCCGGGATGACAATCGACGCACAAGGGAAGACGATCGCAGCATCCCTGGATGGCGATCATTTCATCCCGGGATGGCATCCCGAGATAGAGCTCGATGCATCACGGGATGGCGATCCATGCATCCGAAGGTGGCGATCGAGATACACCACGGGATGGCGTCGCAGCATTCGTGGATGGCGATCGATGCATCCAGGGATGGTGATCATTAATCCCGGGTGTCTATCATTGCATCCTGGGATGGAGATCGATGCATCTCGGGATGGCATCCAGGGATGGCGATCGTTGCACCCGGGGATGGCGATCGCAGCATCCCTGGATGGCGATCGTTTCGTCCTAGGATGGCGATCGAGACATCCCGGGATGGCTATCATTGCAACCAGGGATGGAAATCGATGCATCCCAGAATGGTGGTCATCAATCCCGGGTGGCTATCATTGCATCCCGGGATGGAGATCGATGCATCTCGGGATGGCATCCCGTGTTGGAGATCGATGCACCCGGGATGGCGATCAAAGCATCCCGGTTGGCGATCAAGGATGGCGATCGATGCATCCCTGCTGGCTATATATCATTGCAACCCGGTATGGCGATCGATGCACCCGGGATGGCGATCAAAGCATCCGGTTGGCGATCAAGGATGGCGATCGATGCATCCCGGGCTGGCTATATAGCATTGCAACCTGGGATGGAGATCGATGCATCCCGGGATGGAGATCGATGCATCTCCTGATTACGATCGATGCATCCCGGGTTGACGATCGATGCAACCGGGTGGCGATCACAGCATCCTTGGTTGGCAATCAAGGATGGCGATCGATACATCCCGAGATAGCGATCGGTGCATCCCGCAATGGCAATCGACGCAACCGGGAAGACGATCGCAGCATCCCTGGATGGCGATCATTTCATCCCGGGATGGCATCCCGAGATAGAGCTCGATGCATCACGGTACGGCGATCGCCCGGATGACATTCCAGGGATGGTGATCAGGCATCCCGGGTGGCGATCGATGCATCCCTGGATGGCGATCATTAATCCCGGGTGTCTATCATTGCATCCTGGGATGGAGATCGATGCATCTCGGGATGGCATCCAGGGATGGCGATCGTTGCACCCGGGGATGGCGATCGCAGCATCCCTGGATGGCGATCGTTTCGTCCTAGGATGGCGATCGAGGCATCCCGGGATGGCTATCATTGCAACCAGGGATGGAGATCGATGCATCGCCAGATGGTGGTCATCAATCCCGGGTGGCTATCATTGCATCCCGGGATGGAGATCGATGCATCTCGGGATGGCATCCCTGGTTGGCGATCGATGCACCCGGGATGGCGATCAAAGCATCCCGGTTGGCGATCAAGGATGGCGATCGATGCATCCCGGGTGGCTATATATCTTTGCATCCCGGGATGGAGATGGATGCATCCCCGTATGGTGGTCATCAATCCCGGGTGGCTATCATTGCATCCCGGGATGGAGATCGATGCATCTCGGGATGGCATCCCGGGTTGGCGATCGATGCACCCGGGATGGCGATCAATGCATCCCGGTTGGCAATCAAGGATGGCGATCGATGCATCCCGGGATGGCTATATATCATTGCAACCCGGGATGGAGATCGATGCATCCCGGGATGGAGATCGATGCATATCCGGATGACGATCGATGCATCCCGGGAAGGCGATCGATGCGTCCCGGGACGGTGATCGCAGCATCCCGGGATGGCAATCGATGCATCCTGGGTTGACGATCGATGCAACCGGTATGGCGATCACAGCATCCTCAGTTGGCGATCAAGGATGGCGATCGATACATCCCGGGATAGCGATCGGTTCATCCCCGGATGACAATCGGCGCACCAGGGAAGACGATCGCAGCATCCCTGGATGGCGATCATTTCATCCCGAGATGGCATCCCGAGATAAAGCTCGATACATCACGGGATGGCGATCGCCCGGATGGCATTCCAGGGATGGTGATCAGGCATCCCGGATCGATGCATCCCTGGATGGCGATCCATGCATCCGTAGGTTGCGATTGAGATACACCACGGGATGGCGTCGCAGCATTCCTGGATGGCGATCGATGCATCCAGGGATGGTGATCATTAATCCCGGGTGTCTATCATTGCATCCTGGGATGGAGATCGATGCATCTCGGGATGGCATCCAGGGATGGCGATCGATGCACCCGGGGATGGCGATCGCAGCATCCCTGGATGGCGATCATTTCGTCCTAGGATGGCGATCGATGCATCCCGGGATGGCTATCGTTGCAACGCGGGATGATGATCGATTCATCCCGGGATTTGAGATCGATGCAACTCTGGATGACGATTGATGCATCCCGAGATATATGGATGGCGATCGATGCGTCCCGGGATGGTGATCGCAGCATCCCGGAATGGCAATCGATGCACCTAGGGTTGGCTATGGATGCACCCGGGATGGCGATCACAGCATCCCTGGTTAGCGATCAACGACGGCTCTCGATACATCGCGGGATAGCGACCGGTGCATCCGGGATGGCAATCGATGCACCAGGGAGGATGGCGATCATTATTTTCATCCAGGGATAGCATCCCGGGATAGAGCTCGATGCATCACGGGATGGCGATCGCCGGGATGGCATTCCTGGGAAAGTGATCAGGCATCCCGGGATGGCGATCGATGCATACCTGGATCACGTGATACCCATCGCTGCATCCCGGGATGGCGATCGATGCACCGGGGTGGCAATTACAGCATGCCTGGATGGCGATCAATGCATCCCGGGATGGCGATCAAAGCATCCCGGGATGGTGATCCATGCATCCGTGGGTGGCGATTGATACACCACGGGATTGCGTCGCAGCATCCCTGGATGGCGATCGATGCATCCCCGGATGGTGGTCATCAATCCCGGGTGGCTATCATTGCATCCCGGGATGGAGATCGATGCAATGAATCAGAATGTGCCATTCCAGGATACCAATGTGTAAGGTGCGATCGCAACAGACATGGAGGTGGGATTGCATTGTACATCTCTAATAAATTTGAATTCCAAGTGACAATGTGTGGCCCTAAGGAACTGGAGTTTTTGCTTGTGTCACTTCACAATATAAACAATGCTCATCAGAAGGTGTACATTGGGTTGTGGTATCGACCACCTGACAAAAACACGGCTTTGGATGACCTTTACTCTGTTATAGAAAACTTAGATGCAGCTATTTTATCTAGTTTTGTATTACTCGGAGATTTTAATATAGATTTTTGTGAACAGAGTCATCCCTTGTTTTCTAAGTTATCTATTTTTATACAGAGTTTTGTACTAACACAGGTCGTCCCCCAGCCTACTCATATCAGCCCTTCTGGAAGAGCATCACTTATAGACCTTGTACTCTTATCATCTCCCTCTCAGCTGGTGTCTTGTAATGTAATTCCACCTTTAGGCAATTCTGATCACAATGGTATCAATCTTACCATTAAGTGCTTCCAGAACACGCCACCTGTGAAGAGTAGAAAACGAACTATCTGGAGGTACTCTCATGCCGACTTTGACAAGGCTAACAGACTCATCAATGCAACTGACTGGACTTTCCTGGATAATGAGACAAACATAGACACAGTATGGACCACATGGGAGAGCAAATTCATGACTATCATGGAAGAATGTATTCCTAGGGCTACCATCTTTCCTAGGCGTAACTTACCATGGATGAGCAGAAGCATCAGAGCCAAAATCAGGAAAAGAAACAGTGCCTATAAGAAAGCAAGGGAAACAGGAGGCACGACTACATGGAAGAAATACACTTCACTGAGAAACCAAGTTGTGCATACACTTAGGCAGGCGAAGAAGGATCATTTGAAGAAAGTGTCTAGTCAAGGTAGCAAACAGTTCTGGAAAACAGTAAAAGTTTTGAAGGCATCCAGCCAAATTCCCACCCTGAACAATGGTTCAATTATTGCTTCCACAAATGTTGACAAGGCCTCAATGCTAAATGAGGTTCTCTCCCAAAATTTCAATTCAACTGTTCCTCCTCTAACTGAAGCTGACTCCCAGATTTTTTCCGTAAACTCCTCAGCAGAACTGCCTGAAAATATTTTCTGCTCAGAGGATGAGGTCCTTGGCCTACTTCCTGCAATTGATACTAGCAAGGCATCAGGACCAGATGGAATATCCGGAACAATGCTGAAGAACACAGCCCACACAATTTCTCCCCTTGTAACAAGACTGTTCAATTTATCCATCAAAACGGGAAAAGTACCTCATCAGTGGAAGATTTCTTCCGTTGTACCAATTCCTAAGGCTTCACCAAACACAGATAATCCTCGTAACTATAGACCTATTTCACTTCTCCCAGTCATCAGCAAGCTATTGGAACGGCATATCCACAGTGTGTTGTACAATCATCTGACAGAAAATAACTTGCTGGCTAAAGATCAATGGGGATTTACTGCCGGAAAATCTACTGTGACTGCTCTTATATCCACTTTTAATGAAATTCTCCAGATGCTGGAATCTGGTGCCGACATCGCCCTTGTCTTTTTCGACTTACAAAAAGCTTTTGATACAGTACCACATCTACCTCTTCTACAAAAGCTAAGGGATCATGGTTTGAATCCGCACATTCTTCAATGGATCACAAGTTACCTCTGTGACAGGAAACAATTTGTTGTTGTCGACGGTGCATCCTCTGATACTACTCCTGTAACATCTGGTGTACCCCAGGGCTCGGTTTTAGGTCCACTATTATTCCTAGTGTATATAAATTGTGCGTGCTCTCTGCCACTTACTAGTGGATCTAAACTAACAATGTATGCGGATGACATCCTGCTTTTCAAGCCCATCTACTGTCCTGAAGACTATCGATACCTACAACAAGACATTGATGCTATCAATGGATGTACACGAGCTTGTCATCTCAAACTGAATCCATCCAAATGCAAATACATTATTGCTTCAAAGAAGGACACCCCCTTTATCCATCTAGTGGATTGTTCCTGGGTAGCTGTATCATGGAGCAGGTGGACAGCTATCGATATTTAGGAGTTACAGTGACTTCTGCACTCAACTGGAACGACCACATTCAACATATCTGTAGTAAAGCCAGGAAACTCATTGGTATGTTACATAGACGGTTTTCCAGCTGGGCTGACACTAATACTTTGAGATGTCTCTATCTGACCTGCATAAGGCCTCATTTAGAATATGCATATCAACTATGGGACCCATACAACAAAGGCATCCAGTCTCTGGAATCAGTGCAAAAATTTGCATGTAAGGTCTGTCTGCAACAATGGAACCTTGACTATGACAGTATGCTACAACTTTTGAACTTTCCACCACTTTCCACTCGCCGCAACTTTCTGAAACTTACCACTATGTACAAAATTATCGGCAACTTCTCCTACTTTCCTCCAGGAGTATTTGTACAACATAACTTCCCATATAGCACCAACCAACACACTAACTTTAGTAGGCCATTTGCTCGCACACAGTACATGTTTTCATCATTTGTACCTAGTGTCATTACTCTGTGGAATGCTTTACCTAATTCTGTTAAGCACGCATCATCTATCTCTGAGTTTAAAAGATTGTTACATTCTATGTAGGTAGGTATATACTGTTTGTTTTCACCTTAAGGCTCATGTATCACATTAGCATTACTGCTACTCATGTTGCCTTGTGTTTATAACACGAATTTCATAGAAAAATAAAAATAAAAAAATAAAAAATCTCGGGTTGGCATCCCAGGTTGGCGATCGATGCACCCGGGATGGGGATCAAAGCATTCCGGTTGGCGATCAACGATGGAGATCGATGCATCCCGGGATGGTGATCGATGCATCCGGGGGTGGCGATCGATACACCACGGGATGGCGTCGCAGCCTCCCAGGATGGCGATCGATGCATCCCGGGATGGCATCCCGGGATCGCGATCGATGCATCCCGGGATGGTGATCATGCATCCCAGGATGGTTACCATTGCATCCCGGGATGGAGATCTCGAGATGGCGATCGATGCATCCCGGGATGGCGATCGAAGGATCCCGGTGTCATCGCGGATTGCGTCCGGCCTAGATTGTGTCCGGTGGACGTGATCCGCTAGCTGATTGTGTCCGGTCGGACGCAATACGCTAGCGGATTGCGTCCACCCGGACTAGCGGAAACGGTCCAGCTTCGCGGATTCTGTCCGGCCGATCGTACAACGTCCCGCGAAGGCCATGGTTTTGATTCTGTCCGTACAACCGTCCCGCGCGAAGGCCATGACCTTGACATGTTTTGAAGAGCACTGCAGTATAAAAGGGCGCGTCTTGGAGAGTTGAATTCACATAATCCAGTGGGCGAAATGGCGAAGAAGTTGAGTGAAGCTCAAGAGTATGAAGTTCTTATTATTATGCAACAATTGTACTATTCAACATTGTTATTATTCATCTCTATTGTGCAACATTCATCTTATTATAAATTATTATGCAACATTTACTGATTACAAGTAGCTTCTGTCCTACACTGAAAAAGGCATTTTACAGATTTTTGGGTGAGTCCAGTCCACTCCAGTCCAGTGAATAAAGACGCCCGCCTGGATAGTGTCAGCGGGGTGGGATAGACTAAGTGTCTGCCTGGACAGCATCTGCTATTAAACAGATAGCTAGTGTCCAGGCGGACATAATCCGCTAGCGGACCGAGTCCGGGCTGACTCCATCCGCAAGCAGTTAGCGTCTGCCCCCCGGAAACTATCCGCGAAAGCGGACACAATCTGCTAGCATATCGGGTCCGGGGCGGACACTATCCGCGGCCGGACGCGATCCGCTGTGACACCGGGATGGCGATCGATACATCTCGGGATGGCGATCGATGCATCCCGGGATGGTGATCATTGCATCCCGGGATGGAGATCTCGAGATGACCATCGATGCATCCCGGGATGGCGATCGCAGTATCCCTGGATGGCTAGCGTTTTTATCCCCGGGATGGCGATCGCAGCATTCCTGGATGGCGATCGATGCATCCCGGGATGGCAATCGATGCATCCGTAGATGGCAATCGACACACCACTGGATGGCGTCACAGCATCCCGGCATGGCGATCGATGCATCCCGGGATGGCGATCGATGCATCCGTGGATGGCGATCGAAACACCATTGGATGGCGTAACAGCATCTCTGGATGGCGATCGATGCATCCCGGGATGGTGATCATGTATCCCGGGATGGCTATCATTGCATCCCGGGTTGGAGATCGATGAATCTCGGGATGGCATCCAGGGATGGCGATCGATGCACCCCGGGATGGCGATCGCAGCATCCCTGGATGGCGATCGTTTCGTCCTAGGATGGCGATCGATGCATCACAGGATTGTGATCATGCATCACGGGATGGCTATCATTACATCCCAGGATGGAGATCGATGCATCCCGGGATGGTGATCAATGCATGGGTGGCGATCGATACACCACGGGATGGCGTCGCAGCCTCCCAGGATGGCGATCAATGCTTCCCGGGATGGCGATCGATGCATCCCGGGATGGCGATCGATGCATCCCGGGATGGTGATCATTGCATCCCGTGATGGAGATCTCGAGATGACCATCGATGCATCACGGGATGGCGATCGCAGTATCCCTGGTTGGCTATCGTTTTGATCCCGGGATGACTTCTTGGGATGGCGATCGCAGCATCCCTGGATGGCGATTGATGCATCCCGAGATGGTGATCGATGAATTCCGGGATGGCGATCGATGCATCCCGGGAAGGCGATCGATACGTCCCGGGATGGTGATCGCAGCATCCCTGGATGGCAATCGATGCATCCTGGGTTGACGATCGATGCAACCGGGATGGCGATCACAGCATCCTTGGTTGGCGATCAAGGATGGCGATCGATACATCCCGGGATAGCGATCGGTTCATCCCGGGATTACAATCGACCCACCAGGCCTAGGGAAGACGATCGCAGCATCCCTGGATGGCGATCATTTCATCCCGGGATGGCATCCCGAGATAGAGCTCGATGCATCACGGGATGGCGATCGCCCGGATGGCATTCCCGGGATGGTGATCAGGCATCCCGGGATGGCGATCGATGCATCCCTGGATGGCGATCCATGCATCCGTAGGTGGCGATCGAGATACACCACGGGATGGCGTCGCAGCATCCGTGGATGGCGATCGATGAATCCAGGGATGGTGATCATTAATCCCGGGCGTCAATCATTGCATCCTGGGATGGAGATCGATGCATCTCGGGATGGCATCCAGGGATGGCGATCGTTGCACCCGGGGATGGCGATCGCAGCATCCCTGGATGGCGATGGTTTCGTCCTAGGATGGCGATCGAGACATCCCGGGAGGGCTATCATTGCAACCAGGGATGGAGCTCGATGCATCCCCGGATGGTGGTCATCAATCCCGGGTGGCTCTCATTCCATCCCGGGATGGAGATCGATGCATCTCGGGATGGCATCCCGGGTTGGCGATCGATGCACCCGGGATGGTGATCAAAGCATCCCGGTTGGCGATCAAGGATGGCGATCGATGCATCCCGGGTGGCTATATACCATTGCAACCCGGGATGGAGATCGATGCATCCCCGGATGGTGGTCATCAATCCCGGGTGGCTATCATTGCATCCCGGGATGGAATCGATGAATCTCGGGATGGCATCCCGGGTTGGCGATCGATGCACCCGGGATGGCGATCAATGCATCCCGGTTAGCGATCAAGGATGGCGATCGATGCATCCCGGGATAGCGATCGGTTCATCCCCGGATGACAATCGACGCACCAGGGAAGACGATTCCAGCATCCCTGGATGGCGATCATTTCATCCCGGGATGGCATCCCGAGATAGAGCTCGATGCATCACGGGATGGCGATCGCCCGGATGGCGTTCCAGGGATGGTGATCAGGCATCCCGGGATGGCGATCGATGCATCCCTGGATGGCGATCCATGCATCCGTAGGTGGCGATCGAGATACACCACGGGATGGCGTCGCAGCATCCCTGGATGGCGATCGATGCATCCAGGGATGGTGATCATTAATCCCGGGTGTCTATCATTGCATCCTGGGATGGAGATCGATGCATCTCGGGATGGCGATCGATGCACCCGGGGATGGCGATTGCAGCATCCCTGGATGGCGATCATTTCGTCCTAGGATGGCGATCGATGCATCCCGGGATTGAGATCGATGCAACTAGGGATGACGATTGATGCATCCCGGGATATATGGATGGCGATCGATGCGTCCCGGGATGGTGATCGCAGCATCCCGGGATAGCAATCGATGCACCTAGGGTTGGCGATGGATGCACCCGGGATGGCGATCACAGCATCCCTGGTTAGCGATCAACGACGGCTCTCGATACATCGCGGGATAGCGACCGGTGCATCCGGGATGGCAATCGATGCACCAGGGAAGACGATCGCAGCATCCCTGGATGGCGATCATTATTTTCATCCAGGGATAGCATCCCGGGATAGAGCTCGATGCATCACGGGATGGCGATCGCCGGAATGGCATTCCCGGGAAAGTGATCAGGCATCCCGGGATGGCGATCGATGCATACCTGGATCACGTGATACCGATCGCTGCATCCCGGGATGGCGATCGATGCACCGGGGGTAGCAATTACAGCATGCCTGGATGGCGATCAATGCATCCCGGGATGGCGATTGAAGCATCCCGGGATGGCGATCCATGCATCCGTGGGTGGCGATCGATACACCACGGGATGGCGTCGCAGCATCCCTGGATGGCGATCGATGCATCCCCGGATGGTGGTCATCAATCCCGGTGGCTATCATTGCATCCCGGGATGGAGATCGATGCATCTCGGGTTGGCATCCTAGGTTGGCGATCGATGCACCCGGGATAACGATCAAAGCATTCCATTCCGGTTGGCGATCAACGATGGAGATCGATGCATCCCGGGATGGTGATCGATGCATCCGGGGGTGGCGATCGATACACCACGGGATGGCGTCGCAGCCTCCCAGGATGGCGATCGATGCATCCCGGGATCGCGATCGATGCATCCCGGGATGGTGATCATTGCATCCCGGTATGGAGATCTCGAGATGACCATCGATGCATCCCGGGATGGCGATCGCAGTATCCCTGGATGGCTATCGTTTTCATCCCCGGGATGGCTTCTTGGGATGACGATCGCAGCATCCCTGGATGGCGATCGATGCATCCCGAGATGGTGATCGATGAATCCCGGGATGGCGATCGATGCATCCCGGGATGGCGATCGATGCATCCGTGGATGGCGATCGATACAACACTGGATGGCGTCGCAGCATCCTTGAATGGCGATCAATGAGTCCCGGGATTGTTATCATGTACAATTTGTTGTAGGCCACAAATGGCACAAAACGGTTGTGTGCCATTTTCGGCTCAATCTGTTCTGAGCCAAAATTGGCGCAAAACGGTTGTGTGCCATTTTCGGCTCAATCTGTTCTGAGCCAAAAATGGCGCAAAACAGTTTTGTGTCTGATACAATCATGCTTTAGATGTTGGTCAAGTGCTGGTAAATTTTTATGGTTAGTGAAGATGAAAATATATGCAATAAAGGATATAATTAGAGAATGCATGAGGATGAAAAGTATAGGCTAGCAAATGCATAATGCTGACATATCTATCTTTCTAATTTTGTCATGATTGCACATGCCAAAAACAGGGAGAGATTCAAAATGAAGTTGCTGGGTGTCATGTAAGCCAGCTGTCCTCTTATTCGTTGCAAACCGGCATTTGCCTGCTCATTTACTTGAGAATTTATAGCCTTGACGTCCACAGAGTTGTACATGTCAAGACAGTAGCCTTTACTGCAACCAACATGGCCTCTCCAATGAAATCGGTCACCACTTAGCCACTTGCACACAACAGATTGTGCCAAAAACGGCACAGGACCGTTTTCAGCCACTTTTGGCAAACAAACAACAGATTGTGCCAAAAACGGCATAGGACCGTTTTCAGCCACTTTTGGCAAACAACAGATTGTGCCAAAAACGGCATAGGACCGTTTTCAACCACTGTTGGCACACAACAGATTGTGCCAAAAATGGCATAGGACCGTTTTCAACCACTGTTGGCACACAACAGATTGTGCCAAAAACGGCATAGGACCGTTTTCAACCACTGTTGGCACACAACAGATTGTGTCAAAAATGGCTTAGGACCGTTTTCAACCACTGTTGGCACACAACAGATTGTGCCAAAAATGGCATAGGACCGTTTTCAACCACTTTTGGTATATGGTTGACCATGCCAATTTTGGTTGAAATGGCACATGAGTTCCTATAGGCGACTGAGTACACAAATGTGCCAAAAGTGGCATAGAAATGACCATGCCAATTTTGGTTGAAATGGCACACGAGTTCCTATAGGCAACTATAAGTATACACAAATGTGCCAAAAGTGGCTCAGAAATGACCATGCCAATTTTGGTTGAAATGGCACATGAGTTCCTATAGGCGACTGAGAACACAAATGTGCCGAAAGTGGCACAGAAATGACCATGCCAATTTTGGTTGAAATGGCACATGAGTTCCTATAGGCGACTTAGTACACAAATGTGCCGAAAGTGGCACAGAAATGGAAGTTAAATGAGCCAAAAATGGCTTTAAAATGTGTGCCATTAATGGCAGAGTGCCATATGTGCCAATATTGGACTAAAATGGGCCATCAAAATTGTGCCAAATTTGGCATATGAACATACCTGACCCCGGGATGACTATCATTTTCATCCAAGGATGGAGATAGATAAATCTCGGAATGGCATCCAAGGATGCCGATCGATGCAGCCGGGATGACGATTGCAGCATCCCTGGATGGCTATCGTTTCATCCCAGGATGGCGATCGTGTCATTTCGGGATGGCGATCGATGCATCCAGGGATGGCGATCGACGCACCCCGGGATGACAATCGATGCATCCCGGGATGGCGATCGATGCATCCGTGGATGGCGATCGATACACCACTGGATGGCGTCGCAGCATCCCGGGATGGCGATCGATGCATCCCGGGATGGCGTCGATGCATCCCGGGATGGCGATCGATACACCACTGGATGGCGTCGTTTCATCCCGGGATGGCGATCGATGCATCCCGGGATGGCAATAGATGCATCCCGGGATGGCGATCGAAGCATCCGTGGATGGCGATCGATACACCAGTGGATGGCGTCGCAGCATCTCCGGATGGCGATTGATGCATCCCGGGATGGCATCGATGCATCCCGGGATGGCGATCGATGCATCAGTGGTTGGCGATCGATACACCACTGGATGGTGTCGCAGCATCCCTGGATGGCGATCGATGCATCCCGGGATGGCGATCGATGCATCCCGGGATGGTGATCATGCATCCCAGGATGGTTATCATTGCATCCGGGATGGAGATCTCGAGATGGCGATCGATGCATCCCGTGATGGCGATCGATGCATCCCGGGATGGCAATCGATACATCCCGGGATATGGCGATCGATGCATCCCGGGATGGTGATCATTGCATCCCGGGATGGAGATCTCGAGATGACATCGATGCATCCCGGGATGGCGATCGCAGTATCCCTGGATGGCTATCGTTTTCAGCCCGGGATGGCTTCTTGGGATGGCGATCGCAGCATCCCTTGTCGATGCATCCCGGGATTGTGCTAGTCCAAGGTCGATGCATCCCGGGATGGTGCTAGTCCGATGCATCCAGGGATGGTGCTAGTCCAAGGTCGATGCATCCCGGGATGGTGCTAGTCCAAGGTCGATGCATCCCGGGATGGTGCTAGTCCGATGCATCCCGGGATGGTGCTAGTCCAAGGCTAGTCCGATGCATCCCGGGATGTTGCTAGTCCAAGGCCAAGGTCGATGCATCCCGGGATGGTGCTAGTCCGATGCATCCCGGGATGTGCCAGTCCAAGGCCAGTCCGATGCATCCCGGGATGGTGCCAGTCCAAGGCCAGTCCGATGCATACCGGGATGGTGCCAGTCCAGGGCCAGTCGGATGCATCCCGGGATGGTGCCAGTCCAGGGCGAGTCCGTTGCATCCCGGGATGGTGCCAGTCCAGGGCCAGTCCGATGCATCCCGGGATGGTGCCAGTCCAGGGGCCAGTCCAATGCATCCCGGGATGGTGCCAGTCCAGGGCCAGTCCGATGCATCCCGGGATGGTGCCAGTCCAGGGCCAGTCGGACGCATCCCGGGATGGTGCCAGTCCAGGGCCAGTCCAGGGCCAGTCCAGGGCCAGTCCAGGGCCAGTCCAGGACCAGTTCCGGGCGGCCAGTTCCGGGCGGCCAGTTCCGGGCGGCCAGTTCCGGGCGGCCAGTTCCGGGCGGCCAGTTCCGGGCGGCCAGTTCCGGGCGGCCAGTTCCGGGCGGCCAGTTCCGGGCGGCCAGTTCCGGGCGGCCAGTTCCGGGCGGCCAGTTCCGGGCGGCCAGTTCCGGGCGGCCAGTTCCGGGCGGCCAGTTCCGGGCGGCCAGTTCCGGGCGGCCAGTTCCGGGCGGCCAGTTCCGGGCGGCCAGTTCCGGGCGGCCAGTTCCGGGCGGCCAGTTCCGGGCGGCCAGTTCCGGGCGGCCAGTTCCGGGCGGCCAGTTCCGGGCGGCCAGTTCCGGGCGGCCAGTTCCGGGCGGCCAGTTCCGGGCGGCCAGTTCCGGGCGGCCAGTTCCGGGCGGCCAGTTCCGGGCGGCCAGTTCCGGGCGGCCAGTTCCGGGCGGCCAGTTCCGGGCGGCCAGTTCCGGGCGGCCAGTTCCAGGCGGTAGTTCGGGCGGCCAGTTCCGGGCGGCCAGTTCCGGGCGGCCAGTTCCAGGCGGCCAGTTCCAGGCGGCCAGTTCCAGGCAGCCAGTTCCGGGCGGCCAGTTTGTCAACACTATTCTTCACTCAGCGTTCTTGTACTGCAGCATATATAGTATAAGATATAGAATCAATTTGCATGCTAATGTTTAGTGTGAGGGTGTGGGTTTGCGAGTTGCCCCTCCCCCCTCCTTGGGCTGCAGCTGTGTGTGCCGCTGCTACCTCCCGTGCACCCTCGGGGTGCCAGCAACAAGTCTATCTACTTGACGTTGCTGCTGTGCGACCTGCCCTCCTTGCACATGGGTCCAGCTGCAGTTAATATGGGTGGCCCCTCCAGGCGCTTGCAGATATTTGACCACGCCCACTCACTGTTCGCCTTTCGTGCTTTGTACTGCAAATTCCAGATGTACGAGTACATTGTAGCAACACGAGCCAGGATCGATGCTGCAGAGCTAGCTACTATTCACGGGCGCTACTTTCGCCTGGTGAACTCTATTTGGAGTGTAATTCGGTCGGAGAACACACCCACAATTCTGGTGAAGGAGGGGGGGGGGGGGGTTAGAGGAAAATTAGCCTCGAACCCAGGCGCGGAGGTCGAGGAGGGGGTATCCACTGTTTGCGCATGCGCTTAATTTTCCGACATTCCGGGAATCCCGGATAAGCCCGCTGTCATGGGGAATTTGGCACCCCCGATTTATGGCACCCCCATGCTAAATACCCTAGGGAAATTGGAACCCCCAAGCAAAATACGCTGAGGGAATTGGCACCCCGCGGTGCACCCCTTGGGGAATTTGGCATCCCGTTATGATACAGCTGAACGTATACCAGCGAATCAAAGCTAGGCATTGCTGAACCTATAGTGACCTTATCAGAAGGTGTCAGTCATGGAAAATGTATTTAAAGAAGCTTGCATGCGCTACTACAGTGCTCCCAGCAAAGAGAGTACATTTTGGTTTCTTTGAGAAAATTGTGTATAACTTCAAACAGACATCATCTATGTTCAAAATAAGTTGATAGAAATGTACAATAACCATTTTGTGACCAATCAAAAATAATAATAAAGTCACATGACATTCCAACAGAGCTATGGCTCCACATGTCAACTGAGTACGCAAAATACTTTAGGGTCGGCATTTCCCTAAACCTAGGAGTTAAGATCTGAAACTTGATGCACGTGTAGTGACCCAAGTGGAGCAGGTTCTAAGCCCCTCTTGAATCCTTAATTCTGTTGTCCTGAGAGAGCAGAGATGTTAGAGCAGTTCCGGAGGGGCCTATACTTTAGGGTCAGCATTCACACAAACCTGGTAGTTAAGAGCTGATTTTTTTCTGAGAGGTCATGCTTATGCTATAGTATGTCTGGCCCAAGGTTAAAATCCTAACCCCTTATAGATCCTGAGATGTTGCCCCTTTCGTTCAATTTCTGTAAATTTAATCAAAAATCTGACCTTTGACCCCTAGTTTTTCTATTGAATTTATATGGAATTTTTTTTTTTTGGAAATCCAGTCCAAATGGGTTCTCAGGTGGGTTTATGGTGATTTGAGTGTGAAAAACTGGTTTTAACTTCCAAAATCAAAATTTCCGAAAATGTACTCTCTTTGCTGGGAGCACTGTAGTCACAATAACAGAGGATGGCGGAGATCGAACTTGGAACAGCGGACGGTTCGGATGAGATCAAGG